>CATIWR010002823.1:0-26077 GCA_949677035.1 Omphalea diandra | reverse complement strand
TGATAGTGATTGGGCTGGAAGTGTTGATGATTCTAAAAGCACTTCTGGTTATGTGTTTTCTTTTGGAAGTGGGGCATTCTCTTGGAATTCAAAGAAGCAAAAAGTTGTTGCTCAGTCATCTGCTGAAGCTGAGTATATCTCAGCTGTAAATGTTGGAAATCAAGCCATCTGGTTTAGAAAAGTGTTGATTGATCTTGGTTTTGTTCAAGCTAATCCAACAGTAATTTGGGTGGACAATAAGTCTGCCATTGCCATTGCAAAGAACCCAGTTCAGCATGGAAGAACAAAGCATATTCAAGTCAAGTTTCATGCAATTAGGGAGGCTGAAAAGGCTGAAGAAATCAAACTCCAGCATTGTTGCTCAGAGGAACAGATTGCAGATATACTTACCAAAGCTCTTCCAATAGCTAAGTTTGAATTTTTAATATCAAAGCTTGGAGTCTTCAAGAAGAATATCAAGGAGGAGTGTTGGTCATTGACATTCTTCTAGAAGATTTTAACAAAATATTTTTAAAGAGACTTGTTAGCAGGTTTTTGGTAAAAAGCAGACACTATAACCATGCCTCTGTTGACAGCATGGTGTTTGTGTATTTGTGAGGACAATGAGCTATAAAACAACATTCAACATGTTTGTATCAGCTATATGAGCTGGTTTTTGTATTAATATGATAAATGAAAAAAAAAGAAACTTGTGTTTATGTTCCAACTTTTCTCTAAAAAACCTGTTGTTCCAGCATTTGAAGTTTTTGACTTCTGTGTGAAAATGAATAGGAAGCTCATTTTTTTATCCTAATGCTCCGTTTAGCAAGATCATCAAATCTAGATATTATCCAAATAGGGATTTTTTGAGTGCCAATTTGGGGTGTATGACAAGTTTCACTTAGAAGAGCATCATGAGTTCCAAAGCATTGCTTGCATGAGCCTACATAGATGGAGGATCAGTAATAGTACCGCGATTAGAGTTTGGACATATTTGTGGTTGCGCGATCCTGGTAATTTCAAAGTGATCTCTTAGCATATCCTTGGTTTAAAAGAGATTCAAATTAGTGATATTTTGATTCCAGGGTGGATGGAGAGGGATGTGGAGCTTTTAATAGATCTTTTTTGTGAAAGGGATATTTCTGACATTATAAGCATCCCTTTATCCAGTGACAAAGATTGTGTTATTTGGCAGTTCAATTTGTGTTTGGTAAAATTAGGGTATAATGTGGTTATGGGTTTATTAAATGAACATGTCCAATTGCAACAATGAGGTGATTGGAAATGATTATGAAGCTTGCAAGTGCCAGCCAAAATTTAAATGTTCTTTTAGGGAGCTAACGAGGGCATAGAGAAAGCATGGCACACATTTATTGCTTGTCAGTTTGCTCAATCATTTTCGAGTCATGCCAATGTAGCTAAGGTTATGGATACTCATGCGAGTAAGGTGGAAAGCTTTAGTGACTAGTTCTTTAAGATTTTGAAGTTTTGTAATAGAACATTTGTTGGGAAAATCTATGCTTTTTTATGGTGTATTTGGCGACAAGGGAATGATAAGCTATGAAAGGGTGTTTATCTTTAGTCTAGTAGAATTGTTATTGTTGTTGTTGAATTTGTGCGATCGGATTGTTGCAAAAGCTCAAAATTCGAGTTCAAGAGATGAAGGTGGTGATGATTCTATTAAGGTACACTATAAGAGATCCCGGACAAGTTCCTTTAAGTGCAATATTGACGCATCTCTCTGCCATGAACTAAGAAAGGTGGGATTGTGTATGATATTCAAAGACGATACTGGTGCTTTTTGTTTGTTATGCCTCTATTTTTCTCGATGGACCCTTTCAAGTTTGTGAAGTGGAAGCTATGAGTGTCACTCCCCAAGTCTTAAGGGTCATGACTACCATGCATCTATGGCCATGACGTCAAACTCACTAGCTTTCATGTCCATCTAAATTAAGAAAAATATAAATTTTCAAATAGATAAAAGTGAAATATAATAATAAAAAAGAATTATTCTAAAATATTTTCATTGCATAGAGGACAACTTGTCAAATATAATGTTTTAATTAATTTATAATATATCAAATTCAAATGTTTAAAATAAATAAATTACACTCATTATAGGGATCATATGCTAAAAATAAGAAAATAAATCTAACCAAAAATAAATATCATTCAAAAGAAAATATATTTATGGACATCAATAGCTCAGTGTAGAGAAATAAGTAGTCTTGCTTGATATTAAACAAGACCTGCAAAACTGAGTTGTGAAGGAGTGAACATAACTATGGCTCAGTGAGACATTACATGAGACAGGGAACGTCTCAACCTCTTATAAAATGTATGTAAAATAATGAATAAATAAAATAAGACACAAACATATCACATGATAAAATTCAAGTAAATATCATAAATCACTTACAAATACAAATCAAATAGATTACGAGCAGTAATTAATTTCACAAAATCACATTTATGTGGAATATTAAGACAAAACTGATCAATAATCCATATAAAACTTTGTAGTCAACATATAACATATAGGGTTTTGTAGCCAATATATACATATACAATTGAGATTAGTGTGAGATATACACCAGATCACCCTCTCCAAACTTATATCCATATACACATGTACATATGACTCGGATGCACCATGAGGATTCAAGCCTTTGTCTTTTCCCAATACAACACATAACCCATAGCAAAATAATTTTCAACAAATACATTAAACACAAATATAGATGTATAACATATGCAATTGTGTCTCGACTTCTAGGCACATAAGCAAACGTGTACATCAATTTAATTATATAATTAACCATTTATTTTTAATTCGAGTGAACTCATATATTCTCTGACCTAATTGCAAATATAAAGCAGTCCTCTCATCGAGTCTATTGGCCACCAATAATACCATCTAAATCAATATTTGAAAATAAACTAAAAAAAAATCCACTAATAATGATTATTCTAATAAAATATTTAATTGAAATTTAGAGACTAAATTAATACAATTCATGCCAACTACATGTATCAAATCTATTATATAACTTTGCTAATTTAATTCTAATAAAATCCTAAAATTAATAGTTGTGAGAAATAAATCCTTAAAACATTCAATTTAAATTCTAGAATATACCAATTAAATAATATTATAACTAAAAATATAAAGTAATTATCCTAATACATCTCTTAATTTTCTAACTCTAGCAAGCCAATTAATTAAATACTTTTAGCAAATTGTCCCAAATATATCTATAAACAAAATAACAATTAAAACTAAAATGATAACCTTTATCAATTGTACTCTAAAATTCTAAAAAAATTATATATAAATTTAGATATATCCAAAATATTTTATATAAAATCTGAGATCAAATTGAAGTTATTTAATACCACAAATAATTGTTAAAATTGGGCTGTTTTACACAGCAATCTCTATAGGAAAACAGATATAAAAAAATATTAAACCTATATCTGTTATATTTCAAAAATTTTCAAAATAATATATATATTCCTTATAGTTTTAATTTAAAACTAATTTAATAGTTAAATTAAATAATATTTTAATCTATAAAATCAATCAATCATGAATTATAATTTAATAATTACTTTCTTTAATAAATAAATAATTAATATTCATTACTTAATAAAATTGCCGTTATAATAAAATTACTTAAATACTCTCAAATTTAATATATATCAATATTTTACTCAAAATAGTTATTATCACTTCTAAATACCATATATCACATCTAAAATCTTAAATTATACTTCTAACACAATTATGAGTCAAAATAAATAAATAAAACATCTTTAATATCTAAATCACTAAAAATATCCTTATAAAAAATCTGGGATATGATAAGGGGCTTGAGAGAGGCTCTATTTGGATAAAAAAAAAATATGGGCTATAATCATATTATCTTTGAAACGGATTTGTAAGAAGTTGTGAGAGCAGCACGTGATGGCAGCATGTTTACAAATAAGTTTGGTGCTATCATTGATAATTGCATTGAATTGTTAGCTGTCAACAATTTATTCTGTGTTTTATTAGAAGATTAGAAGACGAGCAAATGAGATTGCTCATAAGCTAGCAAGAGCTTCCCTTTCTCTTGTTGGAGTTAAGGTTTGGTCTGAGGCCCCATAGTCCCATCCATCGCTTAATTTGTTTTGAGATGTTGAATTGTTAATAATATCTAATGCATTAGAAAAATGTTGCACCATCACATTCAGATAAAAAACTAACATCCATATTAAATTTACAATGTATATTTTTAACTGGACTAATGTCAATACGTTGAAAATTGAATTTAATCCATTGAAAAAAAAATAATCCGAGGATAAAAGTAAGGAAATTATAAATTGTCAGAGTTGGTTAAAATAGCATTGGATACTTCTAAATTTGGCATCCATTTTTCACTTCTTCTTCATCTCTTTTTTATCTCTTTATTTCTTCTTCTCTTTTGATTATATGGAGAAAAATTTAGATTAAATTTATGTTTATAATTGTTTCTTTCTTTCTTCCATATCACCAGATACAATCATTAATGCTAAAGCTATATTTTAAACTTCGGCTCTCATGTATTTTAACATATTTGTGATTTCACTCTTAATAGTGTTGTCAAAAAAGATACAAAGGTAATCAAAAAAAAAGTTGGACGATATTAATAAATAAAAATAGAGAGCTCAATAGCAAATTTGATCAAAATTCGAAGGTTGTCGATGCATTTTACTAAAGAGTTCAATCACATATTCATTAATAGTGACCATTAGTTGGAAATTAGTTGCAAAAATCAACTCACTCCGAATGACTTCTCAACCAATTCTACTCTTTCCCTCTCCGTGGTAAATTGCATGAAAAGTTACTTAATTATAAGGTTATTCTAAAAGGTCATTTATAAAAAATTTATTTTATTAAAATCATTATTCTAATGATTTATTATATTAAAATCTTATTTTTCAATTAAGGATCAAATTGACTGATTAATACTGAACTGATATGTCCGAGTTAATTTAAAATTTGTTGACATAGAAAAAATGGTCTCACAATGCCAGCTCTTCTGGCCAACTCATATTACCACTAGGCTTAATTACCTTGTTATCTCTCCCTCATAATAGTTCTACATGATCAAAATAAAAAAATTTCCAATTCACAAACCCTAAAATCCTACCCCTTCGACTCACAGTAAGATCACCAGCTCCTTTAGCCGAAGTTCCTCTTCATGTAGATAAAATAACAATCACTATAGATCGAGTTGGTTTAAGATGCGTGAATAGCAATTGGCAGCGTGCTTGGAATGCGTTCTTTTGCAATTTCAGTCTAAAAAGAAGAAGGAAAGAAAAATTATGTTGGCACATGCTTTACACTGTATTTTGATGAGGTGTTTATAATGAAATAGAATGAATTTGATTGGTTTAGAAAAAAATTTTATGTTTGAATTGATGAAAATGAAATGAAATGTAATGGTTTGAAAGTGTTTGGTAATCTCCCAAATCCTTCAAAACCATTAAAATGCAAACACCCCAGTGTTTGCATGGATTTAAAAAATTTAGACATCAAAATTATATATTTGCCCTTAATTTAAGACCATTTTGTCTTCTTCTCCGAACCTACAATATAAAAATTATAAAAAATTAATTCTTAACATTTTTTGTGAATAAAAATAAAATATAATTTTTGAATAATAATAATAAATTTATATTTTAATATTAAATATTTGATAAATAAAAAAATAAAAGAAATTTATATTTATATGTATAAGGGTATTTTTGTTAATTTTTAAATTAATCTTTCGTTCTATTTCAGTGCAAACAAACAAAATTACTTTCAAATC
Organism: Omphalea diandra; assembly: GCA_949677035.1. Classification (NCBI taxonomy): domain Eukaryota; kingdom Viridiplantae; phylum Streptophyta; class Magnoliopsida; order Malpighiales; family Euphorbiaceae; genus Omphalea; species Omphalea diandra. Next base: position 20,261 of record CATIWR010002823.1, on the reverse strand, counting down.
ATTCTATTTCATGTCTACCATCCTAAACATAAATATAATTTGACACTCTTTTTTCAAACGAAACCAATTTATTTTATTCTATTAATAACTTTTTCTCTTTCGATTCATTACGAACACCCTATCCAAACAAGGCATTAGAAAGGAGAAAAGATCGAAGTCATGAATAGGAAGAGAATTTTGACTTGAATCAATAGCCTCAATAACAAACAGCTTCTAATCCCATTAGGAACTTCCCCACTAAACTGGTTTCTACTCAAGTTAATCTCTCAAGTCGTTCAAACCTTCAATCCCTGTATGAATCTCACCTTTCAACAAATTATCAAACAAATATCGCAGTAAGACTATTCTCACTCAAATCAATAATTCTTAGGTTTTCAAGGCGACCAAGATTGAGACTAATAGTACTTGAAAGATTGTTTCTTGCTAATGTTAGCTTGTGGAGAAACTCGAGCTGGAAAAGTCCACATCCGATCCAACTCAAGATAGAGAAGTCATCAAGAGTGAGCAGATCTACAAGGTCGCAGATGTTGTAAGAAGGAATATAGACAAAGGGTCCTCCTTTTTTTTCTTTTTAACGGATAAAATAAGACTCCAGAAACTAGAAGAATAGACAAAATAATGGATTCTATTTTAAAGAAAAAAAAAACAAGAAAGGAGAGCTAAACTTTACTAAATGAGAGACCAAAAGAATGAAGCTAAAGTATGCGAAGAGGGAGGATCTACAAGGTATAGCAGATGCAGTGTGAAGAAAACGAAGAAGGAAGATCGACAATTTGGGGTTCTTCTGGGTTGAGATTTTAGAACATGAATATTTTCTTCCATGATGAAAAGGAAAGATCTCCAATGAAGAACAGGACGAGGAATGGGACATGCAATCTCCACTAGAACTAGTGATCCTTCCTATGAATTTTAGGATTTGTGAATTTCAAATTTTTTATTTTAATTATGTAGAATGATAAAGAGAGGAAGAGATAAGATAAAAAGGTAAAAAGTAATTAAGCTTAACAATTAGGTGAGTTGGCTATTTTTTATATATCAGTAAATTTTAATTAAGTCCAGCATATTATCTCAGCACTGATAACTGTTAATCAAAAATAAAAATTTAATAGAATAAATTATTAGAATAATGACTTCAATATAATAAATTTTTTTAAATGACTTTTTAAGAATCAACTAAACAATTAAGTGACTTTTCATGCAATTTACCTCCCTTTCTACAAGTCCGATTTTCAAGATCAGGCGATCCATGGATACCCAGGAATCCAATCGCACCAACGACACCAATCTCAAGGTACCCCGTCCACCATCCCTCTAACCGATTGATAACATGATCCATGACAAAAACAGAACAAGAATAAAAAGAAGATACAGCATCTGAAGCCCTTACAATGATATCGTCATCTGCTTCTGCGGCTTTTACCTTCTACCCACGGAAGCACGCGCGTGCTCTATAAACGCAGAAACTCTAGGGTGCTGTTCGCTTCGGTGATACCAATATGGAGGCCGCTACTCTCCCTCTTGGAATGTCAATTGCTGCTATTATTGCCCAGGTTCGTTTTAAAAAATTCAACTTTTGGGAACATAAGCGCATACTTTTTGCCCGACTTTTTGGTAATTTTTTTATTTATGTTTTTCTGTTTTCTGTAGCTATCATTTGTGAGATCTCTTTTCAATTTCTGATTGAGATTTGTTTTATTTGTCTTATATTGTTCAAAATTTTGTTATTAGCTGTGATTTTGTAATTTTTTATAGCTTTGGTGGCGGTTAAATTGTTGGTTTTTGATGAAGGGTTGTTGACGGTTCTTCCTTTTTGTATGTTAATTTAATTGAATGAAACTGGAATTGGGTTTACAGACATTTTCAATATAGAGTTTTCAGTACTATTGAGCATTGGGCGCGCTGTATATATTCCTGAAGTCCGCATCTTTACATCCAGGTTCAGGCTCAAAGTTTGGTAGTTAGCTATTGTGTAATAAGTTCGGTGATCATTTCAAGAACCACAACTCATTGATAGTAATTAAATGGTCCTGAGGCTTTTGGGAGTTAATTGGTCGCTTACAAGTTTAGTTCTTGAATCATTACTTGTGACACTGCTTCTACATTTTATTTATAATTTCAAACTATTAAAAACATGAATATGAAATGACATTAAAAAAGAAAAATATGGCAACCTTTCTATTTTTTTTTTTTTTAAGGGGGGGGGGGGGGAGAAGTACAGTATGAGGTGAAAATGAAGTTTGTTTTCCTGTACTTTTTATCCTTTTAAGAGCAAAAGAAAAAGAAAAAATTATATATCTTTCTTCATATCTAGAATTTTTATATATGGTTAGATACTCTTCATCGATTTTACTTGAAAAAAGGAAGAAGAAAAGTTTTTACGTTATTATGGGGCATTTTCTTTGAACTTTTCTGGGGGCAATTTGGAAAATCATATGCATGCTCTATTAGGTTTTGAAATGTCTTTGACTTGCTCCCTGTGCTAATACATTGGATCTGCCACTGCTTATGAAAAGGCATAAATATCAATTACCATGTATTAACTATTGGTGCAATCCCTTATATTCTATTTGTTTGGAGGAAAGTGAGGAGAAATTTGGAGAAAGTGAAGGAAATTGATCTGGTTTGTTTTATGCGAGTGTTTAGGTGATGAAAGGAAAATAAAAGAAATGAAAGGAAAGGAGGAAACTTAATCCAGCGAACCTTTTCTCTCAAAATGAAGATAAATGGAAGGGCAGTTATCATCATTTTGAATTTCCATATATAACCTCTTACCAATTCAAAGAAGACTAGTACAAAACTAGTTTCCAGTTTCTTTTTCACGTCTTCCAGACGACCAAAGGGAAATTTTAATTCTTTTCATTTCTTTTCTCTCTCAATTTCCGTATTTTTCTTGCAACATTTGATTACCAAACAAATCCTTAATTTTGCATCTAGTGTGGAAATTCGTTTCATTTTCTTATTGAATGATATACATAAGTCTTTATCTTTATTCACTTGACTGGAAAATATTCGTTAGATTGATGCTCGAGCTATCCCTTATGCAGTTATTGTAATTATGTTCTTTTTAGCACTTAGGATACCCACAGACAAACCAAAGTTATATTTTTATCCCGACTGATAAAAGTATATGTATATATCATGCTCTCCTTGAATACCCATTCATATCCATTGGCTGATATAGTGCATGGTTGCTTTCTGATTGTAGGTTCTGGAGAGGAAAGGTGCAGTAGGTGAAGAGATATCTGTTGATAATCTCTCAAAAGTACTTACCTTTTTCCACTGCAAGACAAATGTTTTTTCATTGCAGCTCTCACAAATGGACATGTGTGATTGTTGCCATGGCTTTTGATCCATTCACACATCTTTGGAGTGTGGGAAAACATATTCATCATTGGAGACGCTGGTAAAAGACAGTGACATTGGATTATCGAAATCATTCAGGCGTTACAAAAGGGAGGCAACGCACCACTAAAGGTGGTTGCAGCCTTGTACTTCATCTTCAATATCATGCCAGTTGGTTCTCATTTGAAGGAAGTTTGAAATATTCAGCATTAACAAAAGATTATTTGTCTATTCATTTGCAGTTCTGTACTTCAGCTGTTAAAGAATCTTTAGCAAATGTAAGCGATACTTTAACTGCTGACTCATTTGCAGATCTTAGTTTTTCAAGTTAAGTTTCTTCATTAGTTATTATCGATGTCATACAAACCCAAGATGCTAATATTGATATGTATAGCATTCATTTTTACTACGTATTTCACAACAGGTCAATGATAAAATTGATTTTTTTGCACGAAATTTGAGATATCATTTGGGACTACATTGAGCACTCATAGATCAATTATGGAAGCATCTGTCAACATGGGCACAAGTCATTCAAGCCACCTGAATGTAGAAAATTCTGCTTCAGATTTGAATCTCAACAATAGAGTTGGTTCTAGTAGCTCTGACATCAAGGATTCTTACTTGGAAACTAAGTTCCCCTCCATTTCAGTTCAGAATTAAATGTGTGTGGCTGAACAAGTTGAAGAGAGTACGCCTTGTTTGAATCAGGAACTCGCCTTGTGTGGATGGTTAAACCAACAGGTCTGCTCTCCAAGGCTGTTAGGTTCTTTATTAACCAGCTCAGCACTTTTGAGAAATCAGTCATGGGGCAAGCCAATTCTAATGATCTAACGTCACTGGAGATTGGTCTTACAATAAAAAAAAATTGAAGTTAAAAAAAAGGCAGAGATGGCCCTTAGGTTAGATCCAAATCATCTTAAGCGATCAAAATTAGCAATGGGCATGTCAAAGGCATCCTTTAAAACTGAAAAGTTCAAGAATCAATTAAAACACACAAAGCATGCTGAACTGCTTAGAAAATTGCATAGACTGCCCTGTTGGTGGTTTATTTATCATGTCTGCATGCCTGTTATATGATGCCTATGTTTTTTTCATACCAAAGGATAACAGATGCGACAGCATCGTGCAATCCTTCAGTTAAGGTAAGGAACGTATATTCTTGGTAACTTCAATTAACATGGTTTCTTTAATTCATATGATAACTATTGTTGGTGTAGTGATATGGACTCTATATGCTTTCTTTGTAGTGATATGGACTCTATATGCTTTCTTAGTAGCACCTCTAAGAGATTCTAGAAACAATAGTACAGACTTCTGTGAAAAGTCCCCACCTCATACCTTCTTAGAGAGAGCCTTGAATTTAAGCTTGAACCATGATTTCTGAATCAGGTTCAGGATGCGAGTTGACTTAGGTTCTGTTTTAACGGGTTACGTGGTGTTGTTCGTTTTGACTTGCCAATTTATGTGCTGTCTTTGGCAGCAGTTGAATTTGCATGGTTATACTTCTCCAGCTTTTGTTTCAGTCATTGTTTTTCTTTTTTAGTCTGATTTAGGAGTCCAATCTTGGTGGATCCCGAAGCCAGTTTCTTATTTCAACTCAGGGCTGCATTCTTTTCAGTGTTAATGATTCTTGCAGTTGCTTATCTGCTTCTTCAACATTCAGCTGCCTCACGTCAGACAATGCCATTAACTTTCATAATGTTGCTTTTAGGAGCTGCCTGTGGTTTTGCTGGCAATTTTGTGTAGACACATTGGGAGGAAGTGGATTATTGTGGCTTCTATATTGGGAGACTGTGCTTGCTGCACTGTCTCAAATATCTTTACATCAAATTGTTTGTACCAAGGGATAAAATCTAATGCAACACTGCATGCTGGTTCCGGAGATTTCTTTTCTATGTTGTGCTCCTGTTCCTTCTGTTATGCTGTGGTCTTTCGCCATTTGCTGGTCCTGGTGCATGGAAAGAACATTTCTTGCTGCTTGCCTCCAATTTACTATTTATTACTGAAGATTGAATTGGAGTTTTGCAAAGTCAAAAGGCGTATGTTACCACATCCATTAAGGTTATCACCGGCTTTGTATGCAATTTATCTGTATTATATTGTCAGCTGTCTAGAGTGGCATAGACAATTATATAGATAACTTCTTTTTTTTTTTTCTAAAATTAATTATGATAAGTTGTAATACAATTTGCATTTCTATTTTGAGTCATTGCAGAAATTAAATCATCTACCAGAATAATGTTACTGTTTGTATCTATTTACATGTGTTGTAATGTTCATGAACACAATGATGTATCTAATAGCTTGTGCTTATTTGCACAATGCTACTCTATCATGTTTTTTAGGCTCCATTTGAAAATATTTTCCGTATTTTCCTTTATTACTGAAGATTGAATTGGAGTTTTGCAATGTCAAAAGGCATATGTTACCACATCCATTAAGGTTATCACCGGCTTTGTATGCAATTTATCTGTATCATATTGTCAGCTGTCTAGAGTGGCATAGATAATTATGTAGGTAACTTTTTTTTTTTTCTAAAATTAATTATGATAAGTTGTAATAGAATTTTGCATTTCTATTTTGAGTCATTGCGGAAATTAAATCATCTACCAGAATAATGTTACTGTTTGTATCTATTTACATGTGTTGTAATGTTCATGGACACAATGATGTATCTAAGCTTGTGCTTATCTGCACAATGCTACTCTATCATGTTTTTTAGGCTCCATTTGTTTCGTAGAAAATATTTTTCAGGAAAATATTTTTCGTATTTTCCTTTATTTGGTGCATTTAGGACAATTAGTCAACGAAAAATATTTTTTTGGTCAAAGGGAAAACAAAATCATTTTTCACAAATTTTGAGAAACTCATCCAAATGAAGAAAAAATTATATAAATATATATATTTATTATTATTGATCATCCTTAACTATTGACATTTGTCATCGGTCATCGTCGATTGGTAGTAGTTGCCAATAATAGGTGAGCTTCATAAAAAAATTTCATTTTTAATATATTCTTTCTTATATCAAATAATAAATAGTATAAATATAAAATATTTATAATCTAAATTTTATTATAATTTTATAAATCAAAAGAAAATCAATATTTTTTGTAATGGGTTTCAAACATTATAAATATGTTACTCATAAAATATTTTTCTTAAGCATGTTATTTTCTTTGAAACAAATGGAGCCTTCAGTGAATAAATTTTTTTCCCCATCCTGAGCAGCTGCAGGATTGTTGGTATTTAAAAGCAATCAAATGAAACTTGATTGCCTACTGTGTAGAACTTTAGTTATTGCCTCCTCTGTAAAATTCAGTTGCTTTTAAATTTTAACTTTTCCTGTAATTAAAAGGTTGCCTGAATTTTTGTCAAATTGGATATTACAGCTTGGGACTGTAACAACAGACAATTATATTTATATATATATATATATATATATATATCATTTTGAATTTATGGTGTATGATTCATATAATTACATGTGAAATTAAACACCACACATGATAGAAAATTTAGCACTTTAACATTAATGATTCTATTTCAGATCAATTTACTCTGCTTGAATTCTTAAATTCCATATTCTTAAATCCCACGGAAAATGCTTTTGTTTCACTGGAACGAACGGAAAATCTTGAAATGAACTTCAGATATAATAGTTTTTCGCTGTCCCCTTTAACTTTTTATTTGATTCAACTTTTCAGCTTTTGAACTTCTTCCACAGTTTTTAGAGGATGTCATCTCAAATACTGCAAACCCACGACCTTATCTAAGCTCAAGGCTCAGTTTTTATTCATCCAGCGAAATACTTCCCAAAGTGATGGAATACATTCTACGAAAAAATGTCATTGACAAGTTAAAAAGCAATGGGCACAGCATGCTTCCAACAAAGCAGATGTGAACTACAAGAGAGCCAATGCAAGAAGAAATTTCTAAAATATTGAAATGAATCAATTATTCAGCTCTTTACATAGTACTTTTGGTCAAAAAAAAAAATGTAACAATACTTGAACAGAGATTTGTGATACATTAGAATCCAATAAAATTATAAACTTGAGCAACAGGAAAATTTCAGCCCTGCAGCTCAACGAGCCATTGAAAATTTAAAAAGCCTCAACAGTATATTACAAATGCCTCCTAAAGTAATTATCTAAAGATTATGATACTAGGAGTGTACATCTTTCTACTAAGATACCTAAACTTTGATGAAGAAACATATCATGGGATCTTGAGGCAGGACTTCAAACATCCTCAGTGTGAACAGAATCTTCAAATTCAACCATTTAGCAACTTAAACAAGCTTAAGGCATTTCTCACTTGATACTGGTCCTTTGTGAAACTAATCAAAGAACCTCATGAGCCTTACCATAGTACCTGTTTATAAATTCAGCCTGCAAGAAAAAATATCAAATAGCACATTATCTTTTCAAGAGGTCTTTTCTGAAAAATATGCAAGTGCTGAACATTCTTCCTATATTGACCTGAATTCCAGGCAATTCCATAAACAGAGGAAAATATTCTGAAATTTAAACTGCCCCATTTTGTCAACCTTCACATTGTGGAATGTCCCCATTCATTGACCAATTTTCACACAATTGACTATAAATTGAGAACTATCCTCAATCCCATCTCATGTCAACCTTGACATTTTCGAATGTCCCCAATTCACTTACCAGATTCACAACATTGCAATGAACAAATTTTAGACAAACATCTTAGAAGGCAGAAAAATCATAGCACCAAAAAATTTAGGTTAACACAACAAGAAACAATATAAGCACTTCCAACTGCGAAAGCTAACTCTCCTTCCTAAGTGTCTTGTCTCCTAATAGTTATAACATACAAAAGCAAATGGCTTTTCTTCACAATTTCTTACCACACAATTGATAATAAAGAGAGATTTATTAATGCAAATAACAGAAATATGGACACCAATGGCATTTCAATAGTGAGAAATGAAAGATATCAATACCAATAAAAGACGACTAGAAACTTTAATCAACATGGTGACTTTCAATATTTGGCAAATGTATTCAAGAATACGTTAAAAAAAAAACCCACAAGAAGTGTACATCCATATAAATACTTACGACTCCAAGCAGCTATCACACAAAGCCTTCTTTTACAATAAGGAAATTTCCATTGGACTGGTCGCTAACTTATTTTCATCTTTTCAGACTAAAAAGATCAATAGTCAATACATCTAAAAGGGCTCTTTCAGGACGCAATAACATGATTTCCAAAGAGAAATTAATTGAACTTCTATAAGAAAATCATCAGGGATGAGAAACAATTCGTGTGCAAAATCATTTCTTATTAGAAGCACTAAGAAGCAAATTAAGCAGTAATTTCTAACATTTTACCTTCACATTTGATATGTCAGGTATATCTGGTGTTTGAATAGGATAGAACTTGTAAAACCTCATATTTTCATGCGCCTTTTTGGCTTCGTCGCTCATTTCTTCCAACACCTTTTTCCTGGATTCTCTTGCCTGCATAAAAAGAAAATTACTAGAAAGCTGGTGAACACATCTTACTCTCAAAAAAAAAACAAAGAAACAAACACATATATGCCACAAGACAATACCTCCCGATTAGCTTTCTTTGCTTCTCGAACTTTCTCTTTCACAAACTCCTGAGAGAGAGAGAGAGAGAGAGAGGGGGGGAGGGCTCAATTATTTATCACTTGACAATAAAGAAACCTACAAATTATTTGAATATATTCAGTAAATTTCACCTTAAAGGCATCCTTTTGATCTTTAGATAATTCCTCATCCTCAATCAACTTATCAGTGAACTCCTGTTAATTGACAGACAATTTTAGCACGTGATAAGGGTTTTCCTTTCCCTCACGATGAGGACTGGTAGGAGAAAACTTTAACAGAATTGAGCAATGGCAGGGTTAAACAATTCCCACTAAACTCTTCAAAATCCCACAATTTGATGAATTAATGAGAGAAGTGAGAACAAGTTTGCTGATATGCTTATAAAAATTCAGAAATACACCACTCTTTACAGCATTTTCTTCAAATATGAGAAAAACATCCAATCATTAAAAATTCCATAAAACTGAACGGTGGATTATACGGCTAGAACAGACATCTGCTTAAATCAACCCTTCTACTACAATATTGCAGTTGAAAAACATTACTTCCTATACAAGACAATGATAGAAAGCCCAAAAAAAAAAAATCCAGAACAGAATCCATTGTTTAACTAAGACACAAACATCAGAAAATCAATCTCATACCTCAAGCTCATCAAGCTCCCAGTCAAATTCACAGAAAACCTACATGTGCCAAGAAAGTGAAAACACTTAAATAATAATAATAATCAAAGATATCCATCAAATCCAAACATTTTGGTTTCCATCAGTTCTCTTTTGCATACCGGCTTTGGTTCTGCTGGAAAAATAATCTGAACCTCAGTACTTTGTTCAAGCTCATCTTCCTTGAAGGGGTCGTAGAAATCTGCCAAAATAAAACATCATAAAACTGATTCTGACAACTTGAAATAACACAGTTGAAAGCCAAGAGCAAAAAAAATGAGCTGCATCCTTCTATGCCTTAACTATCAAACTTGGGTCACATAAAAGTTTGTGTCCATAATTTTCACATCACGTAAGAAAAACAGTTTGTGCACATATGTGAACTATAGCAACCGAAACAAGTAAAATTGCTCAGAACTCACAAGGCAGACAATACTCGTATTTCTTAACACGATCTATTTTCAAATGTCTCAAAGCAGTCCTGCAATCAAATCATGTGCATAAGCAACCATTAAAAAGCTCATTCAAATACACATTTACACAACATATTATTATTGCCAAAGACCATCAGCAACATCAAGCGTCAAAAACTGCATAATAAACACTAAGTGATGCAAAAAAAAATAAAAGGATCAAAGAACAAGGACACTGATGTTTATGAAAGGAAAAGAACCCAAAAAAAATTGAGGGTAAAGACAATTACTATGCTGAAAGAAAAATATGAATATTTTGTGATTTTTGCTCTACATAGGAGTTATCAAGAATTCCTCAAAAAATGAGGATGTCATTTTGGAATGACAATTATGAGTGAGATCTCTGTATTCAATCAAATTTTAATAAAAGTTAGAATATACAAATGACCACATAATTCGTTCTGATTCATGAGCTATTTTCATAGGACAAATCTCAGCTCAAAGAAAAACTTTGGCATCCTTTAAATGTGATGATGCAACTCTACCCCTAGATACCATATTAATGACACATTGAAGAAGATGCCTAATGTAGTCAAAGAGTAAATCATTCATAGCTAAATATCACACAAGTTTGTTGACAAAATACAGTCAAAGATGGAGACAAGCAGACAACTTAAATCTCAAAGCAAAAAAGTAGTTGGCTACTAAACATATGAAATCACCATAAAATCAAACCTAAGACACTTGCATAAGTAAACATTAATGTGCTCGGAACAAGCATCTTTAGAACTCACAAAAGTAGAAATAAGTTCCAAGTAAATATCAATAATCAAATCAGACACCTTTTGTCAATTGTATAAAATATTGCAGCTGATTCGGCATCTCTTATCGTAGATCATTAAAAGAAATTAAGGGGAAAAATACATGTAAAAAGGAAAAATGGAGTGGAGGAGAGAGAGTGATACCTTCTCTGAGTGCAGCTCAAAATAAAAATTTGAGACTTCAGTCTGTCGACCTGGCTGTCTCTGTAGAAGAAATAAAATGCAAAAGTCATCCCCAAAAAAATCTCAGATCGATGATTTGAGTTCAACGAATAAATATTCTATGAAACGCATACAATATTCACATACCTATTCTCAAGAGGAATATATGGAACCCAATCCATTTTCATTTGTTTCATGGGAATTATTTCTTCAGCCTCCCTTTGAACAGAGTTAATTCCAATCTTATCAGATGGAGGGAAAGGAGATACAACCTGGAAACAGACAGAAAAGTTCAAAAAAAAAAAAATATATATGACATTAACACAAAATAAAATTAGAAATTCCACCTCTCTTTAAACAAGAAAGAAACCATAGACGCCACAGCCATATAGCATCAGGAAGGATAAGAATAAGAAAATTGAATGTCTTGGGATTCCACACATTAACCACATTCCCAATCATTGTAATTCTGAAACTATAACAGAAAAGAAATAGTATAAAGCAACTCTAAGGAAGAATATGAAAGCAATGCACCTAGTAAACAAACTCCAAATTTTTAATATCTAGGGTTGAGAATAGCTAATGGAATGACTATGCATTCATCAGAAAAAGCATATCTAATATCTACAAACCTAATTACAAACAAAATGTCGAAAATAGTTCTTAAACAAGTGGAGACAGCATGAAGGCTAAATAATTGCCAAACTGCACTGAAAAAAGCCTCTTTAAATAAAGTAGCTGTCTAAGTCCACCCTTAACAAACTTCATTAACATAAGCATATCCACTAAAAGTTAGTCAATTCAAATTTATTTTTGGTGCTAAGCTTACAGGAAAAAAGAAATACACAATGACCCTACCGCCACCACAACAGGAATGCAAATTACTTTCTGTTCATCCTTGAAAGAGACCAATTGAGCTGCAAAAACATAAACAGCAGGAAAGTTTGAATGAAGAATAAAGAGGACAATACAGAGGCAGTCAAAGTGGTATTGCTGGCTTGGGAGAGTGGTACATGCAATATAGTGCAGAGATAAGCAACTACTTAGTAGTCTGACAACTACAGGAAAAATTTTAAAAATATATATGTGTCTAGCAGAATTAGGCATAGTCTTTATAATTTGAAAAGTTCCAGAATTCAAGTTAGCAAGTTACTTACGCTCTGTACAACCAAACAGGTAAACTTTCTTTCCATGCAGAACTCCTCCTTCCTCAAATGCATCCTAATCAGTGACAACATTATTATTTTCGAACAGTTAAGAAATCATACTGAATAAAGAAAACATCAAAGAGTAAGACATTTGACCAAAGAAAAGAAATAAATATAAACAATCTTATGACTCACTTCCAAGTTAGAGAAGTTCCAGTTGAATTGATAGACTGAATCCAATTGATCCCACTGGACATAATGTATGATGGCATGTAAGCAGAATACTCGACAAAAAGAAAAGGAACAAAATACCCATTATATTCAAACATTAGAAAACGGAAACTCCATTCAATTTAACCTCAGTCCCAACAGGAAATGCTGCCTTCCACAGATCTTCCTACAAAACACAATTTGACAATTTCCATCAGTAACAGAAACCAAAAAAAAAAATCTGTACATTAATTCGCTACAACACAAACAAGATAGCATAATATAATACAGAATAGCTTACAACACCGATTCTCACTAAAATTGAGAAGCAATAAAAATAAAACTTAGTTAAATTAAACCTCTAGACCGCAATGAGTCAAGATTTTTCAGTTCGCAACTTACTTGAAGAAAAAACGTATTCTATTAAGATTTTCTATTCAGAAACAGAATCCCCTATTCTACTAGGTACAGGAATAACTGCTTGACTGCTAAAAAAAAAACCTTAAAAAATGGAAACCAACATAATCGCAGCATTATGAAAAAGAACAAGATTATTATACCAAGTTGCGCTTCTCCTCAAAGTATTCAGGTTCGGATTGAGGTTTGGAGGCTTTGACCCGCTTAGCTCGGATAGGAGGAGCTCTGGTGGATTCCTCCTCTTGCGCTTTAGATGCTTCTTCTGCTGCTGCTTTGTCTTTCTGCGCTCCCTTTCTCTTCGCTCCCTTCCTCATTGGCGTACGGAGAGAAAAGATAGAAATAGATGATAGGGATTGGGGAGTGGATCGATGGCGGTGGATCCGGGTTCAAATTCTAGAGAAAGAAAGGAATTTATATATGTTGAGAGAGAAAAGAGAATGGAGTTCGATGGTCTGGATTTTTTAAGCGTGAAATGGACGCGGCGGGTTTTTGGGGGGGGGGGGCGGGGCGGGGAAGGGGTAGGGTTATTTCAAATTTGATGGCCTTGGAAGCTCGGATCGCGTACGGACAACGGGGAAAAAAATTGCCAAATCGATAAAACGGTGTCGCATTGGTACTGTTAACTCCTGCGTGGGCGCGACATTATGTTTTTTTTTAGCAGCTTATTTTTTCAGGCGAACGCTCTATGTCACAATAAATATGTCATGGACTTGCATCTATATTGCAACATAAATCAGGATTAATACGTACAGTTTTATTTAAGTGTCACACATATCATTCTATTTTTAAACAAAATTACATATATATTAGTCTTAATTGCATATATAATAATGTTAAATTATATATACATTAAAATCTATAAATATATTAATGAAAAATATATTAATTTTCTAAAAATTTTGTTGATACACATTGTTCTTGCATGCATATTAGTCCATTAGTTTTAAGTTGTATATATATTAATATTGAACTGTATGTATATTGATCGTTAACTAGATATACATTGAAATTCATAAAAATATATTAATAAAAAACATATTAATTTTTAATTGGTAATCTACCAACAATGTAATATATTCTAAAAAACTTTATTGATATACATTGTTTTTACATGTACATTGGTATATTAGTTTTGAACTACATGTACATTAATTTTGAATTATATATATATTAATATTGAACTACATGTATATTAATTATTAACTGAATGTACATTGTGTTAAACTGCATATATATTTAAATCTATTAAATAGATTAATAAAAAATAAATTAGTTTTGAATTGATACTCTGACAATAATGTAATAAATTCTAAAAAAACTTTGTTGATATACATAGTTCCTGCATGTGTATTAGTCAATTAGTTTTGAACTCATAGTTCTTTTCGTTGATCTATTCATAGATTTCAATATACATGCAGTTCGACATAATGTATATACAGTTCAACATTAATGTATATACAGTTCAACACTAATGTATATGAGATCAATATCAATGTATATATAGTACAATATCAAATGTACATATAGTTAATAACCAATGTACATAAGTCACACATGTTAGATTAATAAAACGATTTGTTTCGATCTAGGGTGCATGAAGTAACATAAACTTGAGTTCATGATATAGTTTACAGCTATGTTAGGTCATCTCCAACCCTACATTCTAAAATGCAGTTTCTATAGAAAAATTTACTTCAACCCATAATTTTATTTTTAACTTTAAAAAGAATATTTTCACATATTCCTTCTTTAAAGAGTTTTATTAATATTAATGTGGTATTTGATGATTTTTAAATTAATTACCATAAATTTAATTCTATAATTATTTAAATTTGTTTATATTATTTTTTATTTAAGTGGAAAGAAAATTTGATAAAATTTTGTGTGAAATTGTTAAAAAATTTTAAATATAATTTATATGTAGACAAAATTGAATGTTATATTTGGACTAATATGTAATTTATGTATATAGGGAAGGATTGATTTGTAAGATATTAAAACAATAAAAAAATAGTAAAAAAAAGGACAATTATAGCTATGAACAATGTTGTGCCATATTTAGCGTAGTACTGTTCAAAAACTCCAAAATCCAGCCATAAGTGCAGCTGGATTGGAGTAAAATAGCGTCTCATCCACTCGATGGCCTTAGTGCTTATGATGTTTTTTTGAATTATTCCATCTCAAGAAAGGAGAAAAAAAACATTTTGAAAAAGTACCTAATAATAAAGCATTCACTCTTTTTTAATCATTTTAATGTGAAAAATAATTTAGAACATCCATTTTTTTTCTAACTCAAAAGAAAAAAAAAATTCCTTTAGCCTTTTATAGCATTTCTCTACTAGCTATTAGTGTCTAATTTACATGTTAGACAAATAATTATGAATTTTTATATTATTTTGTTATAGTATATCATATTTTGCAAATAAGAAAATTAAAATAATTAATTTTTAAATCAATTTAACTTATCGATATATTAACTTTATAATTTTTGGTTTACATTTTAATTTATGAAATAATCAAAATAAATAATTTTTAGACTGGTCTAGTTATATATATGATTTTTATCTTTTTCCATTTTATTTTTTAAAAATATTTATGAATAAAAGTTATACTTAAACAATAAATTGTATCACTAATGTGAGAAAATTAAAAAAATTATGCACAATTAATCAATTAAAGAAAAGGATGCAATAGGAGCGTGGATATTACTTTTCAAGCCTGTATGGTTTGATAAGAGAGCCACAAAGAGGGGTGGATTATAGTGTCAAGTTTGAGAGTTTACTGAACATTTTTCAATCTTGTATATGTATGAAAATGAAAATTTTTCAATCTTGTATGTGTATGAAAATTTGTGATTGATGAACATAATATGGAGATATGTACACTTTTAAATAGATTATTATATTATATTGTACACCTTTAAATAGATTATTATATTATATTATATCATTCATTGAGTTGAATGCTTATTCATATTCAACTATTCTCTTTAAATTACAAGTTGTTAAGTTTTTCTTTATTTGTGGATTGTGGACACTATTCTACTTTCTTATTATAATAATTAATACTTAGTTTGATATGGTTATAAAATAAATTAAATTCCTTATATTTTAGTAGCATGTATATTATAGTGGTTAGAATAACCTCCTTAATTATATTTGTGATACAAGTTCTATAGATGGCTTGAAAAACCCCACTTATTAGGTGTGCATAGTATGATAACAAATGGATTATATGTGAACGAATTTGATTCTTCTAATTATATAATAATTATATGTTACATGTGCTATCTAAATTATATCAAGATTTAGATGATCCTCCCTATTGTTGATTTTTGCATTCTGTGATGTATAATAGGTTATAGTCAGTTAAAATTACCAATGAGTTTTAATGGTTTTTTTTTTTATTTACCCATACTCTAGTATTGGTCACATGCTCTAAAATCTAGTAATGACAGGTGTGATGTTCTAATAATATTAAAAATTTAAGTAAATTCCATTATCTTTCAACTTACCAATTATAAACTTAATTGTCCTTTAATAAAAAAAAATTATGATGAGAAATCCTTACTAATTGAAAGGCTCCACCTAAATGTCAAGTTGGATGAAATGAAGGCTTTTTGGTAAAAAAAAAAAAAAGGTGACCTAGGTGGACTCCAATACATTTTCTCCAAGATTGAAGGCCACCCCAAGCCTATTTTCTTTAATTGAAATCACTAATTCTATACTCTAGCTTAATTAAGGATTTCTTCATCTAAGTCCATCCCCAAAAATAATATAAATTGTGATTACAAAACTTGGCAACTTGTCTACAAACATTTTCACTATCACTAACTTGTAAAACCCTACATATCCTCCACCTCACATATTTCCCCTCTTTCAAAAGTTCCCCACCATTAAATTTATGACCTCTTCCTTTACCTGTAATTCAATGATAAATAGTGTCAATTGGGACTTGGGGGAACTATGGAGGTAGAGCAAGTTAAATCTTTAAACTTAAGCAACACAAACAATTTAAGATTTGTAGAGGTAGAGATGCTGAAAAAGCATGCCTTACTTGCAGGTCAACATGTCATATTGTTATAGATTTGGAAATAGAAAGGCAATCTAGTGTCATAGGCAGGAAGGTTAAAGAAATTTAGGATGGATAAATGTTTAAGGGTGAGTAATGTTAGGTTAGTGAAGAAGCAATGAGGCATGAAAGATTCAAAAATTAAGTTTAAAGTGAGATACAAAGATATTTGATTTAGGCATTGATATAATGTGTAAAAAATGCATATGCTTAAAGTATCATGTCTCATCTAAAGATTTAAACTTGATTACATTTTGTGTTCCAATTTACTAAGATCAAAGGGAAAGATAAATTATTATGGTTTTTAAATTTGAAATGTAAAATTGCTAAATTTGGACACATTTGAATACCCTTGAATTTATAGGACTTGAATGCCTCGCTAAATGTTTATGCTTGAAATCAAGACATTATATAAATATATTTACATTTCCTTTTGTTGTTTAAAGCTTTAAAATTTTGTAACAGTCCAGTTTTCCTTAAGGGTGTTCTTTAGAGATTTCTGAGGAGTTATTTCACTTTCAATGTAGTTTTTGTTGTCCCTTGTTGCCCTAGAAAAAGGTTTGAATAAGGCAATGATAAGTAAAAATAATTAAAAATATGTGCAAAGACAATGAAGAATCGAAACAATCAGTTTATAACGATTGGACACAATTCTACCAACGTCTTCCCCTCTAGTTTTCCCACTAAAGCCTTTCATTATCTAGATAGCTTATAGGTGCTATCAACCACCTTTTCAATAGTAGTTTTTAGGCATTACCAAGCTGTTACAAGTAGACTTTTGGGTGCTACTAAAACTGTTTCCCAAAATAATTAGCAGGCACTACCTTAGACCTTTCACAAAAATGATTTTAAATCTTCTAAGATCTGCTAACCAAAAGCTTTCTCAAAAGAGTTTACAACTTAAAAGATGAGAAAAAGCACTCTCACTCAATCATATAAAATATACTCACAAGATATGTTTGATTTGGCGGAGAGTTTTGAGAGAAGTCTTAAAGCTTGTTCTTCAACTCTGTTTTGAAGATAATTTTTGCAAGCTTTTGGCAATAATCTTCCCCTGAAGCTAGATCACACTTGTTTCACTCTTTTTATTCAAAGATTGCTTTCACAATAAAAAATACTCACTTTTTTACCATTTTCTCTACTTATTTCTATTGTGGGAGGGTCCTTTTGTAGGCAAAGACACAAAATTAGCCGTTAGAAAAAAGGTTGTCACTCTATGTCATAGAGTAAAAGTTGTCACTCCATGTCATAGAGTAGTCATTGAACACTTATTGGAAAGTCTCTATGTCCGTTGTTGGGTGAGAATACAACTTCAATCATTGATCTCATTGAAATGCCCATTGGAATTAGTTGTTAGAGAGAGATTTGTCTATACTCTCCTTTTCTGACTTTCTCAATTTTTTTAGTCATCAAGTCCTTCAACAACTTTTGGAGCTTCTTAATGCCTATTGGAATTTAACTTCAAATCCTTTTGAGATATGGACAATGCCCGTTGTAAGTTTCTAGGAGAAAGTGAACTTGATTCTCTATTTTTCAAGATTTTCTATAGTATTTCAACAACTATTGGTGAGCTTCCAATACCCATTGAGAAAGATCACATTGTCTGTTGCAAATATGAAGTTGCCCGATTAGAGGTTTCAGAAACTTTGGCTTTACCTGATAGATTTTTCTAACATCCATTAGTAAAAATCTAATGCCCATATTAAGAATTTGAGAGTTATATTCACATATAGTCACTTAATCCAATGCTTATTGCGAAAATGCAATGCCTGTTGAGATATTTATGAGCCACGCTCATTGTAAAACTACAACTCTCATTGTTGAAGATTAACTTTCAAGGTTCAAGTGTTTGATTCATTCAACGCTTGTTGACTCTTGAAAGAGCTATTGGTTGAGGGGTCCAAAGATCTTTACTCATACTCGGGTGATGCTCCAATGGCTGTTGAGAATCTTCAATGCCCATTAATGAAGTACTAACACTAATTGAAATGCAACAACACTTGTTGGCTTTGAATACTTAGCGTTTTCACCAAAACCCTTTTTTCAAAAGCCTTTGATCAAAAGATTAATGTACTTGTAAGATTTTACACATCAACTTGGACAAGTGTTAGCTTTTAGATATGTTTGTAATCATCAAAACAATCTTGGTTCACCAAACTCTCAAGCTAGGTTCAACATTCTCCCTTTTTTTTTTTTTTTTTATGATGACAAACAATCTATCAGGGTTAATCAATCTTGTAAGAGGTAAGCAATGTCTATCATATGATCCTTAAGAATAACAAACTATTAAACAATGCAATTCAAATTCAACTATATAAGTTATAATGGATCATGTTACTCCCTTTTGTTTCAAATTTTATGCACTGTTAAAGCAAGTCATGTGCAATGCATTTTCCTTATCTTTTTCATATTAATATACCTTATCCTTTACCTTGGCTTACGTTCTTATACCTTCTCCCTCTAACTTATTTATTTTTACTCTTACTTTTCTTTTCTTCTCCCTCTATGTCATTATAAAAAAGAGATAAACAAATATAGTAATAACAAAGGAAATGGACACTCAAATGACAATATAAGCAAAGAGAGAAGATATTTATAACATTAAGCATATTGTCCCTTACATCAACTTTTTTTTAGAAAACAAAGATAAAAAGATGAAATAAAGACAAAATATATGCAACATGAGATTGAAGGGATGTTTGGATGCAAGGGCCTAGGGTTGGTTCTTGGGTTTGTCCTTAGCTTAACTATTGCATTTAACTCTGTTGGAGTGGTTGGAGTTTCAGATTGTAAATTTAAACCTTCCATTATCCAATTTAAGGTCTAGTTGACATCCTTCATGTCCTTTTAGAATTTTTGCAGCTTTTGGTAAGTAGAGATAGTAGAGGACTTAACCTGTTGAACTACATTAGAAATGGTTATCAGTTGATCAAGGACCTTCTTTTCAAAGTCAGAAAGAGGTGTAGCAGGAGCAGGGGTACTAGGTCCAGTCCTTCAATAGCAGTGATCCCTATTCTGATAGCTTCTTCAACATCTTCATCCTCTTGTTCTTATTCAAGGATGTAACATCTCTATCCCTATTCATTGGCATTATCACATGAATATATTTATTGCACAAATGATATGAAATCACATATGAACATATGCACTATATCAAATGATATGAAATCTCACATGAACATATGCACAGGATAAATAATCATTTAGACATGTGAATTGTAAAAACACGACAATGGCAATTGCATCGTTGTAATTGGGATACTTGAACATATATGTAGTGTTTGCATAGTTATATGATAAATTATTTCATGTTGTGTGCTTATTATAACATCATAAATAATGGTGTTTGAGAGCTCATCTAAAAGTATAAAGAGCATCTAAATATTAGAGAATGGATGAAGGT
>CATIWR010002807.1:0-24843 GCA_949677035.1 Omphalea diandra | reverse complement strand
TGGATTGGATTCCTGAATACTGCACACCCTTGCCCCAAATTTGTCAAGTGGAAGAGTTTTAAGAATTTTGGTATTTACCTCATAATTTGTAAGAGCTCTTCCAAACTTTTTCATGTTAGTGACAATGGACAGCAGTCGGTTTGTCATTTCTGTGATGTTCTCATTTTCTTTCATCATGAAAAGTTCCCATTCGGTGACATACATCTCCAAACGGCTTGACTTGACCAAGGTAGTGCCTTCATGGTAATTCTCCAAGGTCTTCCATATGGCATGCCCGGTTTGACAGTGTTGCATTTTTCCAATCTCCTCTTTTGAAAGTGAGCTTAGAAGAATGGCCATTGCTCTTTTGTTTCTGCCATTTGATTTTCGGTGAGCTTCAACCCACTCATCCCTTGGGATTAGTTCTTCATTGCTATCCACAACCCTTGTAGATGGCTTCCATTCCTTGCCAACTACATCCCAAAGGTCCACCACATCCATGTCCAAGTAGATTTCCATTTTATACTTCCAATGAGTATAGTCAGATCCATCAAAATAGGGCCTTAGCTGTGAGTGGTTTACTTCTTGTGCCATGATCTTTGTTCACCCAATGAGTGGTTTACTTCTATACTTCCTTGTCACTTGCTAGAGTTTTACACATAACAATAGCAATTCGCACGAATGAATAAGATATAACATTTGCTTTTTGGAGACATTACCCCTTACTAGTAACCAGCTAGTGGGACTGCACCCTAAGGCACTACTCCTCGGACACTGCTATGTGTACTACCCTTTGGATCCCATTAGAGGCACTGCCCCTTAACCCCAAATGGTTTTATCACATAAATTATAAATTGCCTTAACAAAATCTATTTTGTATTTTAGATGTTTTGTCCACGTCTTTTTGCATGATGCATGGCATTGCCCTTTAGACCAATGTGATTGGCTATTTTAATTTCTCTATTTCACGGGTTATAATTTGAAATATGACCTATGTGTTCTAATAATTTTTTTTAGTAGCAATATAATAGTATAAGTTACAGTTATGTAAATTTCAACTTGGAATGGAGACCTTCAAGGCACAAAATGGTGATTCTCATGGCATAAGATGACGATCTTCAAAGTATGTAGTGGCATTGATTAATGGCAACCTGGATGAAGCCATAAAGATGAAAATTTACCCCTAGGATTAACCTTTTGAGGTTCATATTGGTTTGTGATGATCAATTTAAATTAAGGGCATACTATGACTTATTTGTTTTTGTTATTATTATGTATAGATTTTTATGATGCAATACATGTGATATATATGATGCAACATAATAATAATGCATAATCGGTTAAAAACTAGTAAAATGCCTCAATAAAATTTAGTCATAAAATGCCTACCATAATTTAAACACTTATCAAGATTTCAATTCCTAAATATAGGTTTTGCCAAAGAAAAGTATATTCGACCAACTTAGCAAGACAAGATAGATAATGATGATATCCATAAGTTTAAAATTGTAGACTTAATTAGGTTACTGTGAGCACCAAATTTTTGGCCTAAGGATACAAGCCTAATGATGAAAATCCCTAGAATTTTTCTCTAGAATTCAAAGGAAATTGTCAAAGCAAGAAAGAGCAAGGCCTTAAGAAATCTGGGAACAAACCCTAAAAGACCAAGCCCAAGCCTGCGACACCTAAGCCTATGGGCTTCTATGCCCAATTTAGAGGGTTGTACAACCCACTAACCATGGTTATATAGCCAAGACTTAAACCCTAACCCTATGAAGGTTTTGGAATTTGTGCCCCTTAAATCCTAAGGCTGTATAGTCAAGCAAGAAGGTTGTGTAGCCCTTTCCTTAGATGTACAACCCTCTTAAAAACCTAATTCTAAAATTTTCATGGTCTTATCTGTAATTGGACACAAACAACATGCAACTATAACAATTTCAAGCTCTTATACACACTTTTTCCTCTCTCTCTCTTTGTGTGTGTGTGTGTGTGTGTGTATATATATATATATATATATATATATATATATATATATATATATATATAGCAAAACCTTTATTCATCATAACTATCTCTAAGGTAAAACAAGGCATTATCTTTACATTCCTTAAGCATTCCTAAACATTTGGAACGATAAAAATCAAAGGGTGAGCCTTTAAGGGCAAGATAATCATAAAAAAGCATCCAAGGGACTTTCTCCCTCCTCCATTTGTTTCTTCCTTTATTTTTCTATGTTTTCAAAAACCCAAAAATGGTAGGCTATATAGACTCTAAGTAGTTTATATAGCTCTCCATCTAGGTTATGCAACCCTCCTCAATTTAGAACACAACTAATTTTTTTTTATTTTTCTTGTCATGATTTCTTTTTTTTTTTTCAAACTATTTGTTGTGATATTTGGAGTTCCCATTAGTAGAATAGTAAAAGGTTAAATATTTTATGATGCCTATTCATTCCACAAATGGAACTCTATATGAGTTTGAAATGCTTTTCATGGCTCATTTTGTGCTAACACTTTGTGTTCTTCTATTTTGAGTTTAAGTGTGATTTTCAAGGTTCTGTTTCGACACTTTTTAGACAATCACCAAGTAAGGAATTTAGCATTCCAAGGACCTTGAGAGCTTTACTATGACTAAAACTCCTTTCTTCTTGATTTGCATTCTAACCTTCTTAGTGGTTAATAATGCTTGTGGATGTTCTGCTCTTTGTAAGCAATAAAGAAAGAGGATTCATTAACCCTAAGACCCCTTTTATGATGATTTTGCCTTAGGCCATTAGAATCATCCCTAGTGTTTGCATTTCATGTTTATGTTCCCTTACGTTTCTTGATCTATGCATTTTATGTTTATTTGGTATTATTATATTTTTCATATGATGTTAGAATGTTTGTGATTAAAGACTTAAAAACATATATTATGTATCTTAACTTTAAAGAAAAAGTAAGTTGTTTATCATGGACTTTACTAATTGTCTTTATTTTCTTTTACTTACTTTTGTTATTAGTTACTAACTTGTACATTTCTTTTAGGTGTAGGTGTTTTGCAATGAGTTAGAATATGAAGGATGGTCCAAATGATCACCTTGGATGATTATGTATAATATGTGATGGATGGATATGTATGTTTACCCTATGCCATGTCACATGCCCCTATTCCCCTTTGAGATATGCATGATATGTGATGTATGAATATGCATGTTGAACCCTTTGCCATGATGCATGATCCCTCTTCCCTTAGAATTGATGATTTGGTTGACTTGATTGCGTTAGAGGCATGTTTAGAGTTACTAATAGGACTAATTAATAACTTAGTAGAAAATGGCAAAAGTAAACCAAAGATACCCAAAGGTCGGATCCCAATATCCAGATGGCTTGGGGGTGCCTAACCTCTTCCCTAAGTCGTACATAATTTTTGAACCTAATCTTTGATAGGGTAAAAATGAAATGGGTCTTCCAATTTGACTTAACTTAGGTTCAAATTTTGCATAGCACAAATTCTTCCCCCAACCAAAGTTCGATGGTGACTCCATATCTCTTAGGGATGGTATTAATATATTATCCCGCCTTGGCGCTCCATTGACCATCATTTGTAAAATGGGCTTTGAACTTGCGCGAGGCTTAAACAATCCCTCATTGATTTAAATGCATACCATAACTTAGGGTTTTACCAATGTAAAAACTCTATCGTCTCTATCCCTTATTTGTCAACAAAAGAATAAAATTGCAAGCAAGATTCCACTTGTTTAGGCAAAACTGAGGTGCTCACAGTGGTGACTCCACTAGGAACTTGAAATTAACTTCACATTTAATATATGGTTCACTTTGCCACTTCTAAACATTGTTATTGGTTGGTTTACTTACAATCATATAGCCTCCACACTTCACCACATGGACTAGGTCTGCCATAAGTTAAATCGATAACTCTTCAAACTTGAGATTTATGCTTCATTCAGGCTTAGGAGAGGGTGAGGAAGGTCTATCACTAATGAGCATAATACTCTTAGTTATAATATATGGTTTACTTTACCAATTCTAAAACTTATTATTGGTTGGTTCATTTGCATTAGCGTAGCCTCAACACTTCACCACATGCACTAAGTTTGCCCTTAGATAAACTGATAGGCTCTCCAAACCTCTATTCAAGCTTAGGAGAGGGATACGAGGGTCTATCACTCATGAGCTTAGTACCCTTGGGTATATCGAATGAGGGATTATGACAACCATCCTTCAAGCTTATGGGAGCCACTAACTTCAACAACCATTTCAACCAATATGCGCATGTAAGAGCCAATATCATCTTAGAATAGGACACCATTTTGTTTGCATTTATCCTCTAATGGAATGGTTGAGGTCCTTTAAAGAACATGATTAGGTATCCTTCAATGTAAATATAATGTTATCCCACTCCCCTTATGTAAATAGTCCCTTATGTACATACTTATGTATCCCCCACCCTGATATGTTAAAAAGTTTTTATGTAAAATGGTTATGTACATCCCCTATCTCCTTTTTAAAGGAATCTTCCATTTCCTGTTACAATTTTTTTCATCTTCCAATTAATGTAAAGAGTTTTTCCTTTTGTATATGTGTTTCTTAAGATCTTGACCCATTTATGGTCTAAGGTGACTAAGTGCATTCTTTACCCCTCGTTGGTAAAAGAGTGAGACCCCTCCTAGGAAAGAGCCTCTAGACGTCATATGTGGGGGGAATAAGGTGATTGTTGTTCCTTGCAAATATTGATTATATTATGTTAATTTTACATATGGAAAGGATTAAAGAAAGTAAATTCATGTTTTATAGGTTTATAAAGGAGAAAAATAGACAAAAAGCAATAAGAGGCAACATAAGTTTCAATTTTAAGCACTACTCAATAATTTCAGTCCATCTCCCTCTGTAAAGCTTAAAATGAGGTAATTAAAAGCCAATGGAAAGCTAAGCTATATGACTACAACTTTTATGTTTTCTACTTGAGCTAATTTATTAATGTTCAAGGTCAAAAGTCAATTACAAGTTCTCATGGCCAAGCTACATGACCATATGCCTAAGAAGTGAATTCAGGCATAATGTATTCAAAACACACAACCTCAACACATGGTTTTGTGCCTCAACACATAGCCATGAGTAGTCAAAGCATGGTCATTGGTTTTTGGAAATGCAAAAATGGGATGTTTAAAAGCTCTCCAAACTCTTCTTTTTTCAATCCCCAAGCTTTTTACTCAGTATACAACTCAAGAGCACTATTTAAGGAGGCAAAACCTGATGAATTTGGAGGATCAAGGGCATCAAATAGCCACCCAAAAATTGAATAAATAAATAAAGCAAGGGTTTATGAGCAAAAAGGAGTAAGAAGGCAATCATTCAATAGCTTTAAGGATTGAAGTGTAAGGCTTCAAATATCATTAGTTTGATTATTTCTTCTCATTCTTCTATTACGAGCTAATTATCTTTAAGCTAGTGTTGTAAATGGATATTATATAACTCATATTATTTTTCTTAATCTAAGTCTTTTTAGTTTAATTTATTATTTGTGCAAGCAATTATTAAGTGTTTTATGTTTGATTAAATGGTCATTGACCATCTTAGTTTTATGAATAGACAATGGAGACATGCTTTACATAAAACCAAACCTTTAATAGTTCTTTTATTTTGTTATTGAGTTGAGGAACCTTAACAAACCATTGTTATCCATGGAGTCTTGCTTTGTAAAGTAATTGCATAATGTTTATCTTTTGAGTTGAGGACCTTTAGCTTAACATACTCTTGTATGTCAATTTCTACTCGAGAGGGATTAATTTATCACTATAGTGACTTGATAGTAGCACATGATGAATAAACCAATTAGACAAGGATTAAGAAATCATTAAAAAGTCACTAAGTGAAGTTTCACCCTTAGCTACCTTCTAATATTAATTATTTTCTTTGCAATTACTTTATTTATATTTTACTTAGTTTTAATTCTTAATTTAATCCTTATTTTATATTAGATTTCTATGCAATCTAAGGAATAATATGCTTAGTACTTAATCCCAATCCTCGTGAGAATGATATCCATACTATTGTGCACTTTATTACTTGACGACTTGCACGCTTATAGCTCAAAGGATTATTTATCTAGCACTAGCCTGTCATTAAGTTTTTGGCACTATTACTAGGGATCTACGACATTAATATCAAGTAATTATTTACAAATTATGCTAAAATTTTCTTTTTATTTTTGTATAGTTTATGTTTCATACTTTTTTTATGTCTTATACATAATTAGGACTTCAAGACATGGAAGTGTTTAAGGAATTACAAGCTCAGGAATCTATCCTCAGTAAGCAAATAAATTCCATGACTTATAATGTGGTTTCTTCTTCATTTTCATAGGTGGTATGTGGATTATATGGGAAGATTGGCCATACTAGCATAACTTGACATAAGGGGTGTCATTTCGCACAAGGACAAGTATGTTTTATGGGAAATTTTAATCACTTACCTAACAATCCTCCTTATAGTACCTATAACTTTGGCTGGCAAATCCATCCTAAATTTTATTGTCTAATGAAAATTATTTGAACCCTAATTTTTAAGCTTCATGTGAATGCCTTAGTGGTTTTGCTTAAACTAGTTGATTCTTGCTTGCGACTCTTATCTTTTATCAATCATCGGGGGTTCAAGAGGACATGGATCATACATTGGTAATAATCCCTAATCATGGCATGCAATTTGGATCAATAGGGAACCCTCGAGGCCTCACATAAGATAGAAGCCTTTCTTCCAAAGTAATGGTCAATTGGGGATTAAGGCAAGATAATACATTGATACCATCCCTATGTGAAAATATGGAGTCACAACTTGGCTTTAGTCATGACAATAATCTAAGGAAGACAAAATGTGAACCTAATCTAAGTCAGTTAGAATACCCATTTCACCTTCACCCAATCAAGGATTAGGTTCAAAAATTGGGTACAGCTTGAGGAAGAGGCTAGGCACCCTAAATCACCAGAATATTGGGATTTGGCCTTCGGCCATCTTTGGTTCACTTTAATATTTTAACCGAGTTATTGATTAGTATGATTAATGCCCTTACACATACATCTAAGCATGGTTCACTTAGGCAAAATAAATCACCAACTCAAAGCGTATGGAGTCATGCAACATGGTAAAGGGGATAAGCATGCATTATCATTCATTCATCCATATTCATACATTAAATAGAGAATGAGGGTAATGCATCATGGCAAAGGGGATACACATGCATTATCATCAATTCATCCACACTCAAACATCATTCATGACCACATAGTGTGACCACTAAGATCAATTTATTATCTTATTCAAACACACCACCTACACCTAAAAGAAGAATAAGTTAGTATATGAATCAATTATAAAACAAATCAAATGAACTCTAAGTATAAGGAATGAAAATAACGCATATTACCATCTTTTCCATGTAAAAGATGTCCAAATATACATCTAATTCCATAATATCACATCCATACATAACTATGCAACAATCCAGTAGAATCAAAACATATGAATCATGAGAATCAAAAGAGATAAAAACATGCAAATAAAGGTATTTGGAGGATGTTTAATGGCCTAAGGCAAAAACTCATCATAAAAGGGATCTTAGGATTGATGAATCCTCACCCCATGAAGCTTTAAAAAAGCATGGTATCAATAGCATTACCAACCATAAAGAAAGGTTAGAATGCAAGTCAATAGAGGAATTATATAACCAAAATGCTATTCACATGCTCTCAACATGAACCAAATCATGAAGAGGGGACTTTCAAGATCATTAGAACCTTAGGTTCCTATTTTGATCACTACCTTAAAATGATTGAAAACAAAATTATAACTACCATAGCAAATCACAAGCAAAATGGGGTGAGGCATTGTATGAAAAGATGTAATGAAAATACTTTAAAAAATTCCTTCCATGTTCCATTTTTAGGATGAATAAGGATCCTTGTATGTTTAACCTTCCCTTATTCTATTGTTGGAATACTAGAACATAATAAAAAAGGATGAATCCATGCAGGATAAAAAAGGCCCTTTCTTTAAAAATTGACTACTAGGCAAATTAGGCTGTATAACCCATTATGAGGGTTGTATAGCTTATAGGAAAGGTTGTACAACCCTTATTTCTTAGGTTTTGAAAGTATAAAAACAAAAAGAAAAGGAAGGAGAAGAGGGAGGATGAGGGGTTTCCTAAGTGCCTTTGTGTGTTTCTATCCCTTAGAGGCTTACAAGTTCAATATCTTCCTCGAAAATGCTTAAGGGATACAAAAAAGATGAAGAGAA
This sequence comes from Omphalea diandra, assembly GCA_949677035.1. Taxonomy (NCBI): domain Eukaryota; kingdom Viridiplantae; phylum Streptophyta; class Magnoliopsida; order Malpighiales; family Euphorbiaceae; genus Omphalea; species Omphalea diandra. The sequence goes on along the minus strand of CATIWR010002807.1, from coordinate 16,573 downwards.
AGGCCTAAATCTACCTTGGAATGAGTTGGGTGAGTTAAGGTTTGGGGATTTTATGTGCTAAGTGTGCTTTGAGAAGTAATTTTGGTAGAGTAACCTTAAGGTTTCCAATCCTCCACTCCCTCTTTAAATGAAGGGATATTTATAGATAATGGGTAGGTGTATAGGGCCAGGAATGGTTCTAGTTGCACCATGGATGTGTCCAATCACAGAGAGAGAGATAAGTCTCTTAGAATTAAGGTTTGCATGCATGTTTTATAGCTAGGAATGGGTTGTACATCTATTTGTAAAGGCTATTCAGCCTTGAGGTTTAAGGATGGACCATTTTTAGAAGTTTTTAAGACTCAAGGTTTTAGGGTGAGCCATACAACCCTAGTTTATAGGTTATATAACCTTGCTTGATGGGCTACACAACCCTTTAGCACTAGCAAGCATCTCTAGGTTTGGTCCTGGGCTTGGTTTTAGGCTAGGTCTCAATATTGGCTTTGGACTTGGTTTTGGACTTCTCTAAGGTTTCCTAAGGCCTTTCAACTCCTTCTTTCACGATTCTCTTTGCATTTTAAGGACAGGTTCTGATACAAATGAGGTGGAATTAGTCTCTAACCATTTGTTGAACATAAGACCCAAGTATAATTCAAAGATCAACAAGAAGATAAATCCTTAAATCTAAACTAGATCTTTAGAAAACTTATTTCTAGCAACCTAGAATATATGATTTAAGTTGTGTTAATCTCAATCTTAAATTAGCCAAGTAATTCAATACCTAAATTAAACTAATTTTGTGAAATTATGAGCTCATTCAAGAATCACACCAAGTCCACTCAAGAACACTCAAGAAGAGAATCAATCTCACAAAGTTTAAGCTAAAATCATTTATTCCCTTATTAATAACCAAATATGGGCTTAAATACCCTTCACAAATGTTAAAAAATAAACCCTAAAAAACCCTCTCTAATTTAGTCTTACATGTTTTGTCTGAATTTAAATCTCTTAAACCTATTAGGAGAACTCTCACTCTTACATAAAGACTATAAGCAAATAATACTATTATTTGTTCTAATCTAGTCTAAGTAGTCCTATTGGTTGCCATGACTTGGCCTAGCTAATTTCTAGTATTAAAAACCTTATTTGAAGGTTCCTTACACAAATAAATAACTAACTACAAAATCCTAACTAAAGCAACATGATATTTAGCCAATGAGGAGAATTCCTTATGGCAATAGGAAGATAATGCCAACGAATGTCAACTAAGCAAGTCTGGCATGGATCTTTAACATTTAGGCTTGTCTTCACATTTTGGGCTCAATTCCATACTATGGCAGAATATTCTTAGGCTTTGGTCCTCTCCATCAATTGGGCTCCATTAGATTAAATTAAGCACTCCATTTGAAAAGTCTAAGTTCTCATCCTCATGCATTTGGGCTTCATCCAATCCTTGGTCTATTTTGGCCAATTCTTTCCATATCATTCCTTGTATAAAGGCTTCAAGTGCATCTTTAAACTTTTTTAGCCTTCCTATTATAATTAGGCCTTTAAGTTATAATGGATCCTTATTAGACTTGACTTGACTGAATGCATCATTCCCTCATTCCTTAAAAGGATTCATCATCGAATCTCAACCTTCATCAAAATCAAAAGGAGACAAATTAACAACATTAAAAGTAACACTAACATTATAATCACTTGGCGAGTCTAATTTATAAGCATTATCATTAATGCTCTCTAAAACTTGAGAAAGTCCATCTCTCCTAGGGCTAAGCTTACTTTTCCTAAGATTAGGAAATCTCTCTTTCTTAAAGTGTACCCAAACCCAATCTCCTGGTTCAAATACCATTTAGCTACTTGTTCATTCCTCTTTTCTATGTTCAAACACACCTTCTCATGCAATTGCTTAACATAATCAGATTTATTTTTTCCTTCTAAGTTCACACGCATATTTGAAGGTATAGGGGAAATATCTAATGGACTTAATGGTACAAACCCATAAACAATCTCAAAAGGGCAATAATGGGTGGATGAATGCACACTCCTATTATATGCAAACTCTATATGTGGTAAACAATCCTCCCAAGATTCAATTTATTTTTAATTAAAACTATTAAAAATTGGCCTCGAGTTCAATTAAAAACTTTAGTTCGTCTATCAGTTTATGGATGAGAAGAAGTATAAAATAACAATTTAGTTCTTAATCTACTTCACAATGTTTTCCAAAAGAAACTCAAAAACTTTGTATCCCTATCACTAACAATAGTTCTAGGCATACCATGTAATCTTACAATTCCTTTGAAAAACAAATTTGCAATATTAATTACATCATCAGTATAGTGACATGCAATAAAATTTGCCTTTTTAGAGAATCTATTAACAACCACAAAAATAGAATCATTATCATGTTTTGACTTAGGTAAACCTAAAACAAAATCCATTGAAATATTAATCCAAGCCATACTAGGTATGGATAAAGGCATATATAATCCATGTGGTTTTAATTTAAAGTTATCTTGTTTAGATGCAACACATATATCATAAGCTTTTTACACATTAATTCACATATTAGGCCAATAGAAGTGTTCATGCAATTCTTCTAAGGTCATTTGTACACCAAAGTCCCCCATAAGCCCAACCCCATGGGCTTCCCAAGCTAGCCATTCATGCAAAGAAGATTTAGGCATAAAAAGTTTGTTATCTCTAAATTGAAATACATCATGCCTATAGTACTTCTGAAAAGCAATTTTCTCACAATTCTTGTAGTATTGGCAAAATTCAACATCATCAACATACAAGTCTTCAATGTACGCAAAACCAAACAATTTTTAATCTAAAAGGAGTAAGAAGAACATACCTTCTAGGTAGTGAATCAGCCTCTACATTATCCTTACCTTGTTTATACCTTACTACATATGAAAAAGACTCTATGAATTCACTCCATTTAGCATGTCTTTTATTTAGCTTTTGTTATCCCTTGAGGTATTTCAAAGACTCATGATCTATATGGATAACAAATTCTTTAGGCCAAAGATAATGTTGCCATGTTTGTAAGGCCCTAACTAATACATATATCTTTTTGTTAAACTAGGAGGGTTAATCATAAGTCTATGAACTTTTTTGATCTTAACAAAGGAGATTAATCATTAATAATGGTTTATTTTAAGTGTTGCTTTGCAAAAATTAGTATGATCTTCAAGTGAAGTTGAATGGAGCTCTTAAACTCCAAGTTTACTTCTAAATTGCGATCGCAATCCCATATTTGCGACCATGAACCATGAGAAGACTTGCTAGAAATTAGACAGGCAAAATTGCAGAGCCATTCTCAGCCACGACTCACCCAAAAGGAGTTCAAAAGTGACAAACTAATGCAATGTCTATATAGTGTCAGAGTCACGATCGCGATTTTCAAAAAGCCTCAATAGGGAAACAAGTCCACAACCAAAGCTCGACAAATGTCCTAGGTGACCATTTAAAGATAAAAATCATGAAGGCAACATGTTGGTAGCGACCGCGATTCATGGAGTGGAAGATGAAATTTCTAACAGATGAATTAGTGTCTTAAGTCACAACCTGCATAAAGAAATTCACGACCACTACTTTTATCAGCAGAAGAAACACAATGGCTATACCTTCCTAGTGAACCAATGGCAATAAGACATGTGGACTAGCCGTTAGACATAAACAAGGTTTTTCGCCTCAAGTTTTTGGTTTTCGTATTAAAATTTGGAATTCACAATTGTGAATGAGCAGTAATGACCGCGAATTCAGCCTGACAAGCAATTAATGCATAATCTGAAGATTTTATACGAGTTTTATTGCAACATCTCTTTGGTCGATATAGGCTATAAATGCCACACCAAACATATGTAAATGCATAAGAATTGATAACTTAGTAACCAAACTCTTACAATTATGCTACTCAATCTTTTTTATTCTTTTAGATATTGTTCGGTGTGAGCATAAACACCAAGTGTAAAGGTTATAGTGTGAGCCTTTAAAAACACTAAGAGAGGTTGTTGTGTGAGCCTGTAAAAATACAAGTGTAAATGTTATTGTGTGAGCCTCAAAAACACAAGTGTAAAGGTTATTGTGTGAGCGTTCAAAACACAAGTGTAAAAGTTTGGTGTAAGCTTCAAAACACCATTAGAAGAATGTCATATGAATTTCAAACTTTTTCAAATGGATGTGAAAAGTGCTTTTTTGAATGGTATTATAGAGGAGGAAGTCTATGTTGAACAACCTATTGGTTTTGAGTCTCATTGTTTTCCAAACCATGTTTTCAAATTGAACAAAGCCTTATATGGATTGAAACAAGCTCCAAGAACTTGGTATGAAAGACTTAATTAATTTCTCTTGCAAAATGACTTTGAAAAGGGAAAGGTGGACACTACACAATTTGTTAAAAAACACAAGCATGATACATTAATTGTTCAAATCTATATTGATGATATTATCTTTGGTGCTACAAATGAATCTCTTTGTGAGGATTTTTCTAAGTGTATGACTAAGGAATTTGAAATGGGCATGCTGGGAGAGCTCAAGTTTTTTGTCATTCTACAAATCAAGCAATCCAAAGAAGGAATCTTCATCAACCAAGCCAAGTACACAAAGGAGATACTAAAGAAATTTGGCATGGATGGTTGCAAAGTAGCTAAAACTCCAATGAGTAGTACCATTAAGCTAGACAAGGATGAATCAGGTAAGGTGGTAGATGAAAAGAGATATAGAGGTATGATCGGATCTCTACTTTATCTTACTGCTTCTAGGTCGGATATCATGTTTAGTGTTTGTATGTGTGTTAGGTTCCAATCCTCTCCTAGAGAGTCGCATTTGAATATTGTTAAAAGGATTTTTAAATACTTGCATGGCATAAATCACTTAGGGTTATGGTATCCTAAGGAGTCATCTTTTATTCTTGTAAGGTATTCAGATGCGGATTATGCAGGCAGTTTATTAGATAGAAAAAGTACTTTTGGGGCTTGGCAATTTATAGGTGAAAGCCTAGTTTTTTGGTTTAGTAAAAAGCAAGTATATATTGCCTTGTCTACCACGGAAGCCGAGTATGTGGCAGTGGGTTGTTGTTGCACCCAAGCACTTTGGATGAAACAATAATTGAAGGATTTTGGCAAAGTAGTTGATCACATTCCCATTAAATGTGATGACACAAGTGCTATTAATCTCTATAAGAATCCCATCCAACATTCTAGAAGTAAACATATAGATATTAAACATCATTTTCTTAGAGATCATGTACAAAAAGGTGATATTGTATTGGAATTTATTGCACAAATCATCAACTAGCAGATATTTTCACTAAACCTCTAAATGAAGAAAGGATGAACTTCATTAAGAGAGAATTGAGAATGCTTGATGGAAGCTCCCTAAAGTGAAAATTTTTTATCTTATGTGAAATATTATTGTGTATTGATATTTATTGTTTTGTGATATTTATGGGTGATAGAGTTAAGTGGATCACAATGTTTTTAAAATTCAACTATCTTTCTTTGATGACTTATAATTCGTGGTTGTTATTCCTTTTTCACTGTCCTGAATTACAAGTCAATTTCACCTGGTAATCAAACATCAATTTGCGATCGCAAAATTCCCTCTCCATCTCGAATTTTGTCAGATTTTCAAATTTTTGATTGTTAAGTGCGTATTCTAGAGAAAAATTTGTTCGTTACTCACATTTTTCAAAATTTACAGTTGTGACTTGAAAAATTACGGACACGAATTTGGGTAACTGCCTGCCATTTATGAGATTTGATGGCCAACCATTTCCAACCCCTCATAACTCTTCTTCTAGTTGTTTATAGCCATTGATATGTCTCTTCAAAGGCTATATAACCCCCCTCAAACAGTATTCTTCATCACTTCATCTTCATTATCAAACACTAAAACCCTTATTGCATTAATCTTCTTTCAACTCTCTCTCTTGATTGCAATGGCCCCCAAGAAAATTTCTAGAGCAGATAAGGGCAAAGCAATGGCTCAATCTTCTGGCCCCCTTGTCATTCAACAAATGAAAGGTGTAACAAAAGAGGAGAAGGAAAGATACAAGGCCAACACTTTCAAAATAATTCTACCTAATAAAATTCCTTCATGCTTTCTATTAGAGACACTCGGTATCAACAATGAAGTGTGAGTGTTCCTGTTGAATCTCGAATGGAACGAGTTCATCTTTCGAGATGAACCTGGCTATGAAGAGGTGGTGCAAGAATTCATGTGCACTATTTAATTAAATAGAAAAGCTGAATCTCTCGCAGGTCAATACAAGTTAGTATTCCAGGCATTTGGCAACCCTTTTTATATAACCTTTCCCTTTTTAACTTACAAGTTGGAGAACACATTCCTTTCATTATCTTCGTACTTGACGTCATCTACTTCAAATTTTGGTCTGAGATCTCTATCAAAACCAAACACGACCCTTGCTCCTCACTAGCCAAACACATAAAGTCTTACCCCTTTGGATCCTTCATCGCATCATCATTTTCTCAATCAATGCATTAGGTGATGGCAATGAGAAGGTGTCCCAAAAAGACTTGGCATTTTTGTTCTGCCTTGTAAAAAACAAACCAATCCAAACCGACAGATACCTTGTGGATCAATTAATTTACATGAGTACAAAGCCAAAAAGCCAAATTATCTTGGCCTCCCACATTGATACCATCTACATATATGTTGGAGCACTTGATGAGGAAAAAGAAAAATTCCTCACCAAGAAGTTACTTCCATCCCAAAACTTCCTAGACCTTACCTATATGATCAACGCCAAAGCTATACACCCGAATACTTACGTTTATACCTTGGGTGCTTTTGGTGCAAAGTGGAAGGAAAGTTTATAAGCTTATAAGAGGAAGAGGCTCCACATAGAATAAGGCATAAGTTCTGTTCCTCTTCCTTCTCTCAAACCAAAGTCCAAGTTGTCTCTTACCACCATCAACAACAAATTGGACAAACTAATGAGGATGATGAAGAAAAGGTTCCTCTTCCTTTCACACTTTCACAGTGATATGGTGGATCTTCAATAGAAACTATGAATTCCTCCTTGCCACCTTCTGGACTTCACTGAATTTGATGACACTCAAGATGAGGATGGCAATGAAGATATTGAGGATGGGGATGAAGCTGAGGGAGCCACACAAGAGCAAGCAGCAGATACTTTTAGAGATGATGATAATTCTCTAAGTTTCTAGCTTAGGAAGATATTTTTCTTTGTTTAGTTTGTTTTTATTTGTTTTCAACTATGTGTGATCCTACAATTGTCAATAAATAAAGTTTATTTTTTCTTGAAAATACTTGCTTTATGTGATTAATACATTTTTCTTTATGGTTTACTTGCTTATGATTGTTCCTAATCTATACTTATGCTTGTTCACATTCTCCTCTAACACCCTTTTTTTGATCTTGCCAAAAGGGAAGAGATAAACACTAAGGAAAATCTAAGTCTTAAGTATAAGGGGGAGTAAGCAATAATAACTTTCAACCATAGCATAAGTTAAGGGGGAGCTTCATACTATCACACTTAGATTTTTTAAGGCATTTCTCTAAAATTAATTGGATATCATACTTAGAATTTCATCTTAAGTGTTCATTGATTCTATAGTATATTTAACTTCACATTTCTGCATCTTTCTTTTAACTTTAGATCAATCTAAGTTGTCAAAATAAAAAAGAGGGAGATTATTAGAGTAGGAGAGTTAATCCTAGGTCTAGGAACTTTTTTAATCTTGACAAATGAGATTGATCATTATTAATGGTTTATTTAATTATTATTTTGCAGAAATTAGTAGGATCTTCAAGTGAAGTTGGATGAAGCTCTTAAACTCCAAGTTGACTTCTAAATCACAATCGTAATCTCAGATTCGTGATCGCGATCCATTAGAAGACTTGCTAAAAACCAAACAGGAGAAATCGCGGAGCCATTCTCGGCTGCGACTCACCTGAAAGAAGGAGTCCAAAAGTGACAGTTTAATTTGCAGTCTATGTAGCGTTAAAGTCGTGACTACGATTTTCAAAAACCCTAAAAAAGGAAACAGGTCCACAACCAAAGCTTGACAAAAGTCTCAGGTGACCGTTGGAAGACAAAAATAACAAAGGCAACCTGTTGGTAGCGACCGCAATTTATGAAGTGGAAGATGAAATTTCTGACAAACGAATTCGCGTCCTAAGTCGCAGCTTGCACAAAGAAATTTACGACTGCTACTTTTGTCAGCAGAAGAAATGCAATGACTATATTTTCTTAGTGAACCAATGACAAAAAGATACGTGGACTAGCCGTTAGACACAAATGGGGTTTTTCGCTGCAAGGTTTGGCTCCAGTATGAAAATTTGGAATTCGCCACTACAAATGAGTAGTAACGACTGCAACTTCAGCCTGACAAGCAATTAATGCATAATCTATCTAGCATACCTTGAAGATTTATACTAGTTTTATTGCAACATCTCTTTGGTGGGTAGAGGCTATAAATACCTCACTAAACATATGTAAATGCAAGAGAATTGATAACTTAGTAACCAAACTCTAGCAAGTTTGCTACTCAATCTTTTCTATTCTTTTAGAGATTATTTGGTGTGAGCATAAACACCAAGTGTAAAGGTTATAGTGCGAGCCTTTAAAAACACTAAGATAAGTTGTTGTATGAGCTTGTAAAAACACAAGTGTAAAGGTTGTTGTGTGAGCATAAAAATCACAAGTGTAAAGGTTATTGTGTGAGCCTTCAAAACACAAGTGTAAAAGTTTGGTGTGAGCTTGAAAACATCATTAGTAGATAATGGAATACCCAATTGTTGAGAATTGGAGAGTGGACATAGGGTCAATTATGCTCGAACCACTATAAATCTTGTGTATACTTTATACTCATTCTTTTCCTTATCTTATTGTTTTAATTTTTATACACCAATTCAACCCCCTTCCCTCTCCCCCCTTCTTGGTGCCTAGGGCCAACACTTTTTATCATAAGTTTGGTAGTTAAGCATAGGCCTATTAAGTTTTTTACTAAAGTAAGCAATTGGCCTTCTTGCTTGCATCAAAACAACTCTAATGCCCAAACCTGAAGCATCACATTCAATTTCAAAGGTGTTAGCAAAACAAAGCTAACAATGGTGCATTAGTTAATTTAGATTTTAACAAATCAAAAGCCATTTATTGTGCCTTCCCCCATTGAAATATAAACACTTTTCTTTGCAATTTTAGTTAGGGGTGTTGCAATTATGCTGAAATCCTTAACAAATTTTCTATAAAAACTAGCCATACCATGAAAAGATCTTACCTAACTTATGGCAGTATGTTTCAGCCAAGAGGAAATAACACTTACCTTCTCTTCATCAACTTTAATTCCATCTTTGCTTACCACAAATCCTACAAAAACAATTCTACTAGTATAAATAAAACACTTTTTAAAGTTAACATACAACTTGTCCTTGCACAAAACATCAAAAACCAACCTAACATGCTCTAAATGATCTTCTAAAGATCTAGAATATACAAGAATGTCATCAAAATAAACAACTACAAATTTTCCTAAATATGCAAGCATTACATGTTCATTAATCTCATAAAGTGCTAGGGGCATTAGCTAGCCTAAAAAGCATCACTAACCATTCATACAAATCATATTTAGTTTTAAAATATGTTTTCCACTCATCCCCCTCACACATATAAATTTGATGGTATCCACTCTTTTAATCAATTTTTAAAAACTTGTATGCATCTGCAATTCATCTAGTAGGTCATATAACCTCATATAACCTAGGCATTAGATGTTTATATTTAATGGTAATCTTATTAATTGCCCTACAATATACACACATGTACCATGATCCATCCTTTTTAGGTGTAAGCAAAACAGGATCAACACATGGACTCATACTCTCCCTTACCCAACCTTTCTCGATCAACTATTCTACTTGTCTTTGAAGTTCCTTTGTCTCCTCAGGATTACTTCTATAGGCTAGTCTATTAGGCATTTGAGAGCCCATGATGAAATCAATTTGGTGTTCAATACCTCTTAAGGGTGGTAATCCTTTCGGCATATCTTCAGGAAACAAATCTATAAATTCATGAAATAAAGAAAAAAAAAACTACAAGGAAGAAAATTGGTTAGATCATCACCAAAAGAAAAACATGTTAGCTGCAAATCTTTGTACAATAACATAGCCATGTGTGTTTTGACTAGCAAAGCTTTCCTCACATCTTTTGCATAAAAAGCTCCATTCAAATGCTCTCACTTTACGTGCCTCTCTCTTTTCTTTTGGGCATCCTCTATTTTCTCTCCTTTTTCAACTCTTCATTCACATCTCTCATGGGTTCTCTCATAGTTCTCCTTTTGTCATGCTAATTCTTTTTATTATTTGTTCACGCGTTCTCTCTTTGTCAAAATTTATTGTTCATCATAAATTTGAGCAAATGATAAAAAAATATAATACAATGTATCTACCCCTAAAATCGAACTCATATACATTAGAAAACCCATAATGTTTTGCCCTTCTATCATATTGCCATTAGTGGCCCAAAAGCATGTGACTAGCTTGCATAGGAATAACATCATATAACACCTCATCCTTGTACTTACCCATTGAAAATGCTATCCTAACTTGCTTTATAACTTCAACTTTACCACTTTCATTTAGCCATTGCTAATGATATGGTTTAGGATGTTTTAAAGTTAGCAATTTCATCTTTTCAACTATATAGGTATGAATCTATCGTGTGTGGCCTTAAGGACATATGGGGATTGTGTCATTCTTCCTGCCTTAGCTTTAAGCACATTTTATGATACAACTTTCATGCGTTGTCAGTTTAGTGCTCCTCAATTTGAGTTACAGTTCCTTCCTTCATTTGTAAATGGTCATCTATCCTAACGCTTCTTATATAGAGTTAAGGCTTTATGGACCAACCGCCATATCTATGATTTCTACCCCAGCCAAGACTCTCAACCTAACAATGACATAGACTCAATGTTATAGTTGTATGATATTCAGAGCTATAAGCATCACATTAGCAAATAGTAGACAATTATCTCTTATAGAAAAGACTTTTTTATTTTTCCTTTTAGTTTAAAATCATGTATGAGTAATCCACTTTAATTATGCAAATGTACTTCCATATGATATTATGCTTAACACCAATCATTTGCATTTTGCATGTTACATGTTAATTTTTTACTTTTAATGTTGGAACATTGGATCATCCAATTTTCTTACTCAGTGCCTCTGCTTTGCTTATCCTTTGCTCATTCATCATTATCTTCTCCATTGTCACCAGTTATTCTCTCAATGGTTCCCTGGTAGTCGGTCGCACTCTTTCGACTTTTGCTTGCATTTATTATTTTTCTCCTTTCTTTATGATTTAAGTTTTGCCTAAGCCGTGCTTTCAAGATTTTAACTTAACAAGCTTACATATTTTCTCCTTTTTTCCTCTTCTTTATCTTTTATCTTTTTTCTCTTATTATCTTCGTGCCCTAATTTTGCCTAAGTTGCCCTTTTAGGTTTTTGACTTAGCGGGCTAACTTTACTTTTCTCACACCTCACATGAAATTCTTATTCAATCAGTCTAAGTTCGCTAGCTCAGTGAATTCGTTCCTCTCCATATCTGCTAGTTTCACCATGCCACCTGAGTATATCTATTTGACCACATATGGGCCTTCCCAATTTGATGTGAACTTTCTTGAGGATCTTGAGTTTATGTGTGGACTACTTTTAACAATAGATCACTAACCTTTATTATGTTTAGCTTTATTTTCTTATTAAATGTACGAGCCATCCTATATTGATACAATTGGATGTGGTACAGGGCCTTTAACTTCTTCTTTTCCAACAGAGTTAGTAGTTCAAGTCTACTCCTAGTCCATTAGTAATCAGGAATGCCATATTCAACCAATACCTATAAGGACTTCACTTTTAGCTAAATTGGTAATACTACATCCATCTTATATACTAAGGAGTATGACATCATCCTATTTGATGCCCTTGCCATAGTTTGGTAACCCCATAAGGCAAATGGTAACTTTTCTGACCAATTATTATACACTTCAACTTTATTGGCAAGGATATTTTTGACATTCTTATGACATTTCCAAAAGCTTCCAAATCTTTCTCAAATAAACTAAAATTTGCACTAACTTCAATTGGAAAATGTTAATCCCAGACCCATCAATAACCATGACATATGGCGTATGTCCCCCTTCACCTCAGCTTAGATAAACAGGACCAAGTTATGATCCTTTACTTTTGGTGACAAATCTTCATCTAAGAAAGTGATTCCTTATGAGTTACCAATGCGATAACATTTATCGGAGTAGCTTCCTTCGAGATAATCAGTGTGACACCCCAATTAATAATCATTAAAATTCTCTCTAAGTATATCCATTGTCATTAAAAGACATGGTTTCAAAAAAAAATTTTCTGCTATGTCTCTTGTTCACAGTATAGTAACTATTTACAACAAAGTATACATGGCTAAACCAGCTAAAACACTAATAGACTGCATAATGGTCCAACCTCTCTTAGATTGCTAGACAACAACTTCGAAATGTATACTGGATGTAGTCTTTTGTCTACTCTTCCTGAAATAAGATTTCATGCAAAAGAGTGAGCTTGCATACTTAGTAAGTAAATGCATAATGATACTTTAATCTCAAATAACATAACAATATTTATCATAAATAACTCATCATCATATCCATGTATGAAATAAAGAGTTTTTCCTCTTAAATGCCACATAGGCTATCAAAAGTTATTGCCATAAACAACATAACAACATTTAAACATAAATAACTCATCATCATATCCATGTATGAAATAAAGAGTCTTTACTCTTAAATGCCACATAGGCTATCAAAGGTTATTGCCATAAATAACATAACAACATTTAAACATAAATAACTCATCATCATATCCATGTACGAAATAAAGAGTCTTTACTCTTAAATGCCACATAGGCTATCAAAGGTTATTGTTACACAGACTGTCATAAAATGTTGCCACATAGGCTATAGATATCATTGTCACAAAGGCTTCCATTTTTAGTTGCCACACATGCTATAAATATTATTGTCATATACGCTGTTATATATTATTGCCACATAGGTTGTAAATGTTATTGCCACAAATAATGTTGAATATTATTACCACACAGGCTATTGAAAATTATTGTCACACAAGCTATCAAATCTTATCGCCACATAGGCTATCAAATCTTATCGCCACACAGGTTGTTATATATTTTATTGCCACAAAGGCTATTATATATTATTGTCACACAAACTAGATATATCATTGCCACATAGGCTATCAAATAGTTTTACCTGTCAACAACATTAAATATTAACCTTTCAACCACTCAACTATAAATCTAACAAAATTTCAACAATATAATGACTAATAATAACACCCGTAACTTTGGAAGCTCATATCATCACATACTCGCATTCTCAAGTCATAATTTATCAACATCTCATGAAAATAAATAAATCAAGAATATAACAATATTTCATAGATGTAAGCTATAATATCATCACATTAAACAACATTTCATTTCATTCAGTATAAGTCCATGGCATTTAACCAACCACACATATAGTACCATTAGCTATTTACTTACCTCCTCCTTTAAGCTTATTTAGCCGTGGATGGTCCCGAATTTCTCCCACTATTATCCTCAATGCCTTGAGGACCTATTTCAATACATCAAATAAATTCATGATGGTAAAGTAAGATTTTCATCTTGTTATGCAACTATGGCATAATTTATGCAAGTGGACCTAGTATTTATGCATATTTTCCTTATATGGCAGCCTGAGCTTGCTATACTCTCATACCAATAACTCTAGATATACTTATCCAAATTACTTGATTCTTTTTTCCAAATAAACTGTACACATAATGATACAACATATTCAAATTTCAAGTCGAACTCTAGATATACCTTCTAGCTCAAACTCGGAGTCTTATTTTTTCTATCAAGTTAGTTGCCTTTTACTTTCAGTAAGGGTTTGGATGGAGTTATGATGGCTACAAGACAAGGGTTATCAATATGATGCATGAACAAGTAATCGATGCATGTATTCATGCTATGCATAAATCACTTTGCAAAAGATCATTCCAACCTTATTTCTTCTACAATGGCTCTTTCCTAAGTGGGATCTCATTCTTATACCATAATGGGGTAAACAATGTGTGGGGTCACCTTAGATCAGGAAGAGTTAAAGCCTTAAACAAACATATACATAAAGGGTCTAAAAGGAAGAACTCTTTACACTATTCAAAAGAAGATGTACATGAAGGGAACAATATCCCTTTAAAGAGAGAGTGATGTACACAAAAAGTATTTACACGACTAAAAATGGAGGTACATAAGTATTTACATGGGGGGATAATTACATAAAGAGGGATATGGCAACATTTACGCTTACATCAATGATACCTAACATGTTCTTTAAGGACTTTTACTTTTCTTTGAAGAAATGCAAAAAAGTGGGGTGCCCTATTCTAAGGTACTATTAGCTCTTACATGTGCCTAATGGTTGAAAAGGTTATTGTAATTGTTGACTATTATAATCTTAAGGAGCAATTGTTGTGATCCCCCATTTGATATACCTGAAGGTACTAGGCTTATGAGTGATTAATTCTCTTCACAATGTCTTAAGCTTGAATGGAGCTTATGTCACAAGTTTAGAGAACCATCAGTTTAATGGCATCTTAGTACTCATGTTGAAGTATGAAGGCTACATCAATGTAGTGGACTTACTCAATAACAAGTTTAAAATATTAAAAGTGAACTAGAGATTAAGAATAATAAAGTCAATTTTGAAGTCCTTAGCAGAGTCACCACTGTGACTACCTCAGGTTGTTTAGCTCGAATAAGTGGAATATTGCTTATGACTCTATCCTTTTATTGATCAATGGGGGATCGAGAGGACAATAGGTCTCTATATTGGTAATGACCTCAAGATATGGTGTAGGTTTAGATCAATAGAGGATCCTTTTAGGCCTTACGCAATTTCAAAGCCTTTAATCTAAATTAATGGTCATTAGGCGACCAAAAATGGGATAATACGTTGTTACCATTCCTAGGAAATGTACAAAACCTAAAAAAATAAGCTTAGAAGTATAAAACAAAACACTTTTAAAGTTAACATATAAATTTTCTTTTTGTAAAACTTTTAAAACTAACCTAATATGATCTAAATGTTCTTATAAAGACCTAGAATAAACAATAATGTCATCAAAATAAACAACTACAAATTTGCCTAAGAATGCATGCAAGACATAGTTCATCAATCTCATAAAAGTGCTAGGGGTTTTAGTTAACCCATAATGTATAACTAACCATTCATATAAACCATATTTTGTTTTGAAAATAGTTTTCCATTCATCCTTTTCGCACATTCTAATTTGATGATAACCACTTTTTAAATCAATTTTTGAAAACATGCATGCACCATGCAACTCATCTAACATGTCATCTAACCTAGGAATTAGATGCCTATACTTAATGGTTATTTTATTAATGGCTTTACAATTAACACACATGTACTAAAATCCATCCTTTTTTAGGTACTAATAAAATAGGAACTGCACAAAGACCCATACTTTCTTTTACTAAATCTTGTCCTATGAACTCTTCTACTTGCCTTTGAATCCTTTGTCTCCTTGGGGTTGCTTCTATAGGCTGACCTATTTGGAATTTGTTGAACTAGGATAATCAATCCCAGGTTTAGAACCTCTTTTGATATTGACAAAGTAAATTAATCATCACTAATATTTCAAATAAGTGTTGTTGTTGCAGAATTGAATCAATCTCTCAAGAAGAAATGAAGAAGTTGATAAATTCCAAAGTAACATGTAAATCGCGATCGCAACCTAAGATTCGTGACTGCGATTCATGTTAAGACATGCTGAAAATCAAGCAGGCGAAATCGCAGTGCCATTCTCGGCCGCGATCCTTGAAAAAAGAGAAGTCAGATTGACATAAATGAATTCGCGGTAGAAGTCTCGGCTGATTCGTGATCGTGAATTTCAAAGAAATTCAAGAGGGAAGCAAGTCCACAACCACAGCCTGACAAGTGTCCCATAAGACTGTTGGAAGTCAAAAATAGCAAAGACATCTTGCTGGTAGCGACCGCGATCTTTGTGGAAGAAAGTTAACCAATTTGGCAGTTGGATTTGCGGCCTTTGTCACGTCTTGTGCAAGAAAAACTCACGATCGCGACTTCTGAAAGTAGGTGAAGGACAACGACTATATTTTCCTAGTGAACTAATAAAAAGTTGCCACATGGACTAGCCGTTAGAAACAAATGGGGTTTCCCTTGAAGAATTTGGATTTTGTGACTGCGAAAGGCAGTAGCGACCGCGATTTCACCCTGACAAGCATTAAATGCAAAATCTGTCAAGCATGTCTCAAAGATTTAGTGAGCTATGATCTGCAACGGCTCTTTGTTGAAGTTTGGCTATAAATACCCCACCAAACAGCCATGAATGAGGTTGCTAAGAAATTTATTACAAGTATTGAAAGCTCTTAATCTTTGCTACTCATTTTCTTCATCTTCTTTACATGTGTTAGGTGTGAGCATTAAACACCAAATTG
>CATIWR010002802.1:0-18298 GCA_949677035.1 Omphalea diandra | reverse complement strand
CAACATCTCATGAAAATAAATAAATCAAGAGTATAACAATCTTTCATCTATGTATTCCACAATATCATCACATTAAACAACATTTCATTCCATTGAATATAAGTTCATGGTATTTAACCAATCATACATATAGTACCGTTAGTTATTTACTTACCTCATCCTTCAAGCTTATTTAGTCGTGGATGGTCCCGACTTATTCCCACTATTATCCTCAATGCCTCGATGACCTATTTCAATACACCAATTCAATTCATGATGATAAAGTAAGATTTTCATTTTGTTATGCAACTATGACATGATTCATGCAAGTGGACCTAGTATTTATGCATATTTTCCTTATATGGCAACCTGAGCTTGCTTTACTCTCACAGTAATAACTCCATATATACTGATCCAAATTACTTGATTCTTTTTTTTTAAATAAACTGGACACATAATGATACAACATATTCAAATTTCAAGCCAATATCAAACACATAGAAAATGTGGTGTATTTTTAAATTTGTCCCTATTACAATGTCATCTCAATCTGAGTAGGTCTTAATCTTTTAGGTATATCTCAAATTGTACAAATTCAATTGAAATCATAATCTACCACTAGTTACAAAACATATAAGGTAACATTTTTCATGTTTTATTCTTTGTCTAATTCAGTCTATAAAGTCACCAAAACAAAGGACAAAATCTCAGGGTAAGTAGGTTTGTAACATGATGACAACTAGTCTTGATGAAGGGACCATATCTCAACAACCATGCTTGATTTGGCAACAATATTTCATAGGCATGTATATGATACATAAATATACAACTTTCAAGTTTATACCATTATCAAATTTTGAATCTATGACTATCAAATTATTAGGAAACAAATTCAAAAGAAATGTGAGGTTTTATCTCCGTACAGAGTCAGTCCCAATCAATGAGCCATATCTCTTTTCACACAACAAATCAATCAAAACTGATTTACAAGTATTTAGAGAGGACATAATCCTACAAATTTAATTTTTTACACTTTGTCAAAATCATAACATAAGGCCATCAAAATATAAGAAAACAAAAGACTGAGATAATCTCGGTTTAGATTTGACCCAGTCCTACTGAAGGAGTCATATATTCTCACACACATAAAATCAAGTAAAACCATTTCATAGGTATTTATATGAGACATAAAGCTACAACTTTCATATTTTCACTTTCCCTAATTCCTCTTATAGGGTTATGAAATCATGAGTAAAAAATCCTGTTCTAACAACAGAATACAACACAAACAACTCTAGTTCTTTTAGATTCAACTTTCATCCAAGAGCTCTACCTCAATTACTCCATAATTCTCACTAACCATGCATGATTAACATGCCATGAGAGGTTAATTTCAAGTGACAAGAAGATAAATTAACTTACCTATTATCCTAGACTTAGAAAACCTTAGGCAGCTCACTCTTCTCCCTTTTTTCTTCTTCTTCTTTTTCTTCTTAGCTCTATCTCACTCTCTTTCTGCAATACCTCCTGACTTACCCCTCAATTCTGCCCTAATTAGCATATATAAACTTATTATAACAATATAAAATCATGGTGCTTCATTTCCATTGGTTGGAAGTTCACTTTTCCTCTTTTAGTCCCTCTTCTTCACTCCTTAAGCACCTTCATTCATCTCTCAATCCCTAAATGCTCCTTATACTCTTAAATAAGCTCTATAACACCATTATTTATGATGCTATAATATGCACACAACATAAGACAATTTTCCATGCAACTATACAAACACTACATGTATGTTCAAGTGTCCTAACTGTAACGGTGCAAGTGTCATTGTCATGCTTCTACAAATCGCATGACTAAATGGTCATTTATCCAATGCATATGTTCATACGAGATATCATATCATTTTATGCAATGAATATGTTAATGTGATAATGCCAACGAATGTGGATAGGAATGTTACATTAACTTTTAATTTAGTTCAGTTTAGTCCAAATAATTTCAAAAGGCAATTACTTAGGCTACAGAACTGGGATTCATGCAAGCCATACATTAAAGCTTATGATCTATCAAATTATGTTAAGTAATTATACTAAAAGAAATCATATAATTTGTAGAAATTCATCAAAATTTTATATTGCAAAAATTTTAACCTTCAATTTCTCATAAACTACAAACAATCTAGGATTTATATGCGAACTACTAAATATTATAATATTGCTCATGTAAAAAATCATGGCCTAATTCTAAGTATGGCAAAAGTAATTACAAATTGATCAAACTCAATGAAAATACACATATAATATATAATGAAAATGTAGGCTATGCAAATATTACACATATTTAATTAGAACTCAAGCAATAGGTTCTGATACAATAATGAAATTAATTCCAAATAATTAATCCAAATAATAAATAAATATGACAACCATGCTTATAGCACAATGAATCCGTTCTTTTTTAGCTATTGTTTACTGATCTTCAAGTTTAAGTATTTGGATTTTCAACTATTCACTTACTTATGTTGGATGAATGAAGCATTGATTTTTTTTTTCATGGTTATATGAAATTTCAAATACATAGAGACATGTACATGCACATTTTCTAATAAGCAGGTCTAACCGTTAATCGGAACTTCTTAAAACTTATGTTTGTTTTATAATGACATTATTCAAATCCTTGAATTATTGTGATTTTCTAAAATATTTGTGATTCTTTTTACTTGGGTTATTCTACATTAGGTTTGGATGTGGTTCACACTAATAGGACATTAGTTTTCTATGAGAAGTAAGAAAATCTATCAAAATTATAGGATATTTTTACTGTATATGCTTGTATTGATATAGATGTTGGTTGTTGTCAAGGTAGGTGATTAATGAAAGTCTTTTGGCTCTGTCATTCTTCTTTCAAAGGTAAATCTTTGTTTCAACATTTTTATATGCTCTACCTAGTCTAAGTCACTAAAGGTGCAAATAGTTTTGGCTTTCTGCCTTTATTAGTGCAATTAAGAAATAACTCTAATAATAAGTTTATGGCCTTCAGGGATGAGTGATCTTTGTTCCCCTATGATTAATGCTTATTAAAGATGGAGCTGATGCATTTTGGTGCTTCGAAGGTTTGATGCACATATTGGTACTTCTCTAATTTTTCTTATTATTTCTAGCTTATTATTTAAAGCATTATTGTTTAGTTAGTTGTTCATTTTGTACATAACTTGATTTGTTTACCACTCTCAAGCTTTAACAATAAACACGTCAAGCATAATATTAATGTCATTTTGATTATTTGAATTTTTTGTTTTAATATCTTTGGATATATTTTTAGACAATTTTCATGCAATCATTAGGACCACAATTTTTCATAGTTGATTGTGTACTTGTCACTTTATTTGGCTTCTGCATAAATTCCTTAGATTTTAACCTCTTTCAGGGGTTTACAATGTGGTCCTAAGTCTTTTTGAAACTTCTATTTGATAAAAATTTCAACCCCTTTATAATTTCCATGGTTTTATTACCTTAGCTTGTTTTAATTAGTACTTATAAGCTTTTTATCACCATCTGCTCATGACATGTATCTTCTTCCTTAGGGATTTATGATTATTAATATTTTATTTCATATTCATATGCAACAATAAAACATAATTGTACTAATTTTCCTTTTATTCTTCTATATTGCCAATTAAAATGGTTGTAATGGAGCTTTCATAGCCATGCTTGCCTTATTTTCATTTTATACATAATTTCCAAATGCTTGTTATTTGTTCTTATTGAAATTTCAGAATGGATTGACTTTAGTCTTTGCTTTTATGTAATAACAAGGTAGCAAGAATCTAAGCATTGTTATAAGTTTTACTTTGATCCAATAAAGAACTACCACATTTGCTTTTGGATATATAACTATATATTTTTAGTTTACTAAAATAATATACTATATTTTTTATACGAAGGAGATGATCCTTTTTTTATTTATACTGAACATTCAAAATTCCATGAATTGCCTCAAAATTTAATGCATGAGTAAGGCATTCTTGTACAATCTGGAAAGGCTTATCGAATAGATGTAATATAAGACTTCCTAAGAATTAAGAGGGAAGATTATATTTAATATTAAATAAATGAATTTTAACTTAAAATAGAAATTTAGTACATAATAATCATTATTTATTAGAAAATGGTAATACCCAAGTAAATATGGGCTAAGCTTACAGCTTGCCTCAAACTAATAAACTACATAAAGATAGGTCAACTAGCTCAACTGCTAGTAAAGCCTACATACGCTTTCATAAATTAGGTTGTACTTGAGAACTTAGCCCACAACTCATCGTCATTTAAAGACTACTCCTCATCAAGAAGTTACTCTTCATTATTAAGTTACCTCTCATTAGGAAACTATCCATCATCAGGATGTTAATCCTTATTAGGAAGCAACACTCCTAATCAAGAAAGAATCTAAGTCCACTCTAATAAGGAAACAAAACACTCTTATATAAAGGGTCTCACTATATATTCTTAACACTTTTTACATTCGTTCTTTTTCTCCATCCATTAACTAACTTAAACATTAGAGCGAGCTTTCAGCGACTGATCAAAATCTCCTTTTACTATTCTTGTCTTGCAGTATCCAAACCAAGAGTATTTAAGCCAACCACAGTGACCCAGGAAACCTAATCAAACCGACTTATGTGGTAAGTCTCACAACATCATTAGTAAACCTTTTAAAACTTTAGTCGTGGCCTCTCCTAATAACCCAAAATAGACCCATCACCAATCTAGTGTGTTGGTTTGGATGGAGATGAGGCAACCAAAGAGGGAGGCTAAATTTGGTTGTAAACAAAAGCATAAACAATAACAAAAGTAGCAGAAGCCACACACACAAATCGACATAAAGATTTTATATTGGTTCAACAATATGCTTACTCCATTTCCTAAGCTTTCATTTAAACCTTTCTATTCTTTTTCCATGCACAAAAGCAAAACCTTCCTTGTTTCAGGCTAAGGAAGATTCTTCCCTTTTAATGGTTCAAGGATAATGTTTCCCTTAGTATTTTTCTAGGCACGTTACAACCTTTACAATCACTAGCAAGAATAAATCCAAGCAGTGTCAATACCTCTCAATTAAGTAGCAAATACACTTTTAATGCTCAAGAAAACCTACTCTTAAAAGAGTAACAAAAATAATCCTCACTCTACCTAAATATAAAAGCAACACCAAAAGGTTTACAAGTTATTCATAAGTGTTCACAAAGTTTACATGTTGTTCATCAAGTGTTCACAAAGTGTTTATAAAAAGCTTACTAAATGTTACAAATTGTTCACAAGTGTTCATAAAATTTCATCAATTAATTTTGTATTTAGAAAAGCTTCTGATATACCTAAACTATAAAACTAACCATTGGAGTACTTGAAGTTAAGTCTGATAGCTTTTCTTCAAAATCAACCATTAGAGGAGAAAACACCTATTGTTTCTCATTAATGCATGTTGGACTTTTAACGGATAGCTCCAATACTTATTATCAATCTTCCATGCCTGTTGATCTTAACTTTAACGCCTGTTGGCTCATGATCAACGCTTGTTGGTTCATGATCAATGGCTATTGTGGATTTTCTATAAAGCATAAACTTAATGCTCTATTTTTCAAACTCTTGCAAACATGCTTCAATGCCCATTAAATAATTTGCAATGCTCATTGGAAACTCCTTCAATGCTTGTTAAAAAGGACCAACGTCCATTTTGAGTTTAAGAAACTTTAGCTTGAGTTTGAGCACATTTCAATTTTTGTTGTGAATATGCAATGCCTATTGTTGGGTCTAGATTAATATCCATTACAAAATTGCAATGCTCGTGGCAAGGTCTAATGTTCAAAGCTCATCCTGGAGCACTTCTCTAACACCCATTGTGAAAGGACAATGCCTGTTACAAGGTTCAAAAACCTTTTGGGCATTTGTAGCACTTATTCAATGCCTATTAAGCATTCTCCCAATGCCTGTTGAAGAGTTCAACTCCCGTTATTCATTCATCAATAGTTACTGAATTCTCTCAATCCTTGTTAGAGACTTGCAACACCTATTGCAAAGCATTATCATAACATTTTCTCCCAATAAAATATAAAAATATTAAAATACAGGCATTATAACTTATAAAGGTTTTGTTATTGTTTTGTTATCATTCAAAACATGCCAATTCAAAGTAGAGAAGTAATGTCAATGCCTTAGAGTCATATGTTCTTTAAACATTTTCCCTTTTGACACGACATTCTCTCCTTTTTTGAATGATTACAAAACCAAGATGATTTGATACCAAAATTACAAAACTTAAAACATAGTGGACACTAAATGTTACAACACAAGAATTTAGATGATGCTTACAAAGTCTATATATCACATGTACCACGTAGGATACCAATTCGAATGTTAAACACATACTAAATATTATCCTACTAAAGGAGTTTAAACAAATATATCCAATCAAATAAGTGATACCAAACAAATACCAATTTAAGCTTTCAATCATTTAATCAAAGCATCCATAAAAATTCTCCACATTTTGGTCCTTATGGCAAAAGGATATATTAGGCATTCTCCCTTTTTATCAAAAGCAAAAGAAAGATACTCCCTTAAAATAATTTTGATCAACATTCTCAAAGCAAACACCTAAAATCCATAACATTAAGTGAAAGAAAACTCCCCTTATCTATATGCTTTCTTCTAACAAATCTCTTGAGATATTCAAACAATAATTCAGTTAACATGCTCGGGAGCATATGTTATATTCACTATTATCCCTTGGAGCCTTAAAAAGGAGGTTGAATAGGGCAATGACAAGTAATTGAAAATAAAAACTAAGTGTGAAAATGTATGAAGAATCGAGACACAAGATTTATAAAGGTTCGACACAACTTGCCTATATCCTCTGCTCTAGTATCCCCACTAAAGCCTTCACTATCTAGATAGTTTGAGGTGATATCAACAACCTTTACAATAACAATTTTTGGGCACTACCAAACTGTTACAAGTAGAATTATGGTTGCTATTAAAACCTTATCCCAAAATCATTTCTTGGTACTACTTTAAACCTTTCACAAAGTATGGTTTTAAGATCTCCTAACCAAGGATTTTCTCAAACAAAATATAATTTTAAAGATGAGGATAACTGTCTCACTCAAGCAATAAAAATACTTTAAAGTACAATTACAAAGTATCCTTGATCTTATTGGGAGTATTGAGAGACTATCTAAAAAGCTTATTCTTCAAATTCTATTTTGAAAATAACTCTTGCAAGCTTTAAATAATGAATTTCTTTTGATTGTTAAACCATTTGTTCACCTTTTTAATTTAGAAAAGATTTCATAATAGAATACTTGAGTATTGAAATAGTTCTTCATTTATTTTTGTTAAGAGCAAGTCCTTTTTAAGGTTGAAATGAAGAACTAGTTGTTAAAAAAACAAGTTGTCACTTCATATTACATTTGTAGACAATCAATTACCATTGGGAATTTTCCACACCTATTGTTAAGTCATCAACCATCATTAATTTCATGAAAATGAGTGGTTATCAAGTAAAATACAACTTCAATGGTTATTAGTACTAATGAAATGCTCGTTGAGACTAGCTATTAGGAAGAAGTTTGTCTCAATGCTCCTCTTTCAACTTTTTCATTTGTTTATTCAACTATCTGCAATGGCTATTAAATATTCTCAATTCTTGTTGGGATTTGATATGAATCCCGTTAAAGTATGAATAATGCCCATTGCAGATTTCTAGAAAGGTATGAACTTAGTGTTTTATTTTCTAAGATCTTTAATAGTACTTTAACAATAGTTAGTGAGATTTTAATGCTCGTTGGACATCCTCAACGCCTATTACATTAGTGAGTACGCCACGTTAGAGGGTCCAGAAACTTTAGCTCAATCTAAGGAATTTTTCCAATGCCCATTAGTAAGATCTAGTGCTCGTTTTGAGATTTTGAGAGTTTTGCTCAATTCAAGTTACTTAGTCTAACATCTATTGTGAAAATGCAATGCCTGTTGTGAGATCAAGAATAACACCCATTGCAAAAATGTAATGCCTATTATGAAATTCCATGCGGATAACTCATGTGATTGAGTTATCCAATGACTATTTGAATAGAGGATAACACCTATTGTGAGATGCATAAGACTTTGCTCATGCTAAAGTGATACTTCAATGCTTGTTAAATTACTTCAATGCCTATTGCCATAGTCACAATATTTATTGGATAATGGCAACACCTGTTAGACTATTAAGCTTAGTTTGCTTGATTTTTACTCTCTTAATACTTAGAGTTTCTACTCATAACTCTTTCTCTAATCATTATAGTTTAATAAATTGATGTAACTATAAGAATTAACATAAATAAATTGGACAAAGATTTGCTTTTAGATATGTTTGAGATCATCAATACAAGACTTAGAACCTAAAGGTTCAACATTCTTACCCTTATTTTATGATGATAAACAATTTATCAAAGTCGATTAATCTTACAAAACCAATAGGTGTACATCATATAAGGTGATCAATTACTAATTCCCCCTTAAGCAAATTATTGTTTAAACTCCCCCTATAACAACATAACTCCCCTTTAATTTATTAAGTTGATGCATTGAGTTATCCTTTAATGAGAGATCTTTTTTAGTAAGATTCCCAACATTTTGCTCATATAGATTTTGCTCAATATTTCTCCCCTTTAAGCTCATATTATATGCACCATTTTATTTTTGATTTCTTATTTCTTTCCCTTTGTCGTTATCAAAAAAATAATCAATCATTAATAGTAAGGGAATATAAAGCATATAGAAAGAGAACATAGATAAAAGGTTAAATTTTCATTGCAAAAGTAATATTGTCTAATACATCAACTATTTTTTTAGAACAAGGACAAAAAACAAATTATGCATCATGGGTTTTTGGCTCTAAGGACTCTAAGGATTTTTTAGACTTTTTAAGGTCATATATTGCATTTGGTTCCTTAGAGGGAGGACCTTTGGGATCTTGACACATCTCAAGTGGAACCTCTTGTTGCTCTTAAGTACTTAGACTCCCTAGTTACGAATTCAACCATTCCACTATCCAATCTAATGTTTGGTTGATGTCTTTCATCTCTGCTTGATGATTTTAAAATTTCTAGTGTAGAAAGGTAATGGAAAACTCAACTCTTTTCACTATAGTAGGAAGGATCTCTAGTTGCTCAAACACCTTTTGCTCAAGGGGAGTGAAGGTTGGAGTAACTGGAGTAGGTGCATTGTGCCTATTCTTTTAACTGTTGTCATTCTTGCATTGAAACCATCCTCAACATCCTCATTTTCATTTTCTCTTGAGAAGCTTCCCCTTATTCAAATACCATTTTTGTCAACCTAGTATTCAATATTTATAGAATCCCCATGCTCAGTAGCATCTTCTCACAACTGGGCTCATTGTGAGGTACCTTTTCCAGCACTATATTGACTTCTTCAAGCTCTTCTTCAGTTTGGAGGATTGCTTGTACAAACTTTGCAATCTTTATGACATAATGAGCCATCATAAATTTATTTGCTTTGTCCACTTGTCCATTTATTCTCTGCATCAAGAATAAGGGCGTGTTTACTTTTTTTTTTGTTTGTTTTTCATGTACTAAAGGTAGAAAAGATCTATTACAGTGCAGTTGTCATTTGATTAACCTATTCCATCTATGTTATAGGAAATGAATCTATATGCAATTCTATGTTATAGGAAATGAATCTATGTGCAATTCTTAAGGCTTGGCTCTTGATCTTAGAAATCTTATTGTTGTGGTTGTTACTTCTTCCATCAGTGATTGATTTCCAAAATTGATTAACATCAATTTTGAAGGTTGGTGGAGGCTCTGTCAAACCAGTGTTGGTAGCATCCAAGCACTGAGCCAAGTTATTTAGGTTAAGTGTGTATTTTTTTTCTCAAATAGCCTAAACTTTATTATACCTTATTGAGTATATACTTCACAATCATTACCTAATACTTCCAATGTTGTTAAGAAATCCACTGTCAGCTCTAGGTAAAAATTGTTTATTTCCCATGTCTAAGATGTCTGTTTAATAATTTTAAAACTAATTGCTTTTCTCATTCATCTATGAGGTGAAATTGTTGAGCTAAAAGATTAATTAATGGTTTAGAGCTAGGTTTGGGAGAGTGCTCAATTTCTCTGGCTTCCCTTTCCTCTTTGAATCTTGGTCAATTCTAGATTTTTTAGTCTACTTTAAAACTAGAGCTGAAGTTTTTGCAGCTCATTTCTTCTGTTGGGCTATCATTGAAGCTAAATTTTCTTCAGTTTTAGAGCATGAGGTAAAGGAAGGTTTGGGGTTCTTCCTAATAGGTTGCTTATATCTCTTAGTGGAATATGCTTTAGGTGCCATTTGTTTATGTAAATGAGTGTTTAATGTAAAGGAATTTATAAAAATTTGTAGCAAAAATAAAGAGCGAAGAATAAAAAGCAAAGCAAAACAAAAACCAAAATGATTTTAGTGTTTGATGGGGTTTAAATAGAAGTTCAATGAGCTCCCTTTTTAAAAAATATTATTGTTGAAAGTGTTCAATGGTTGTTACAAATTAGGCAACGATTGTTAGACATGTCGTTAGCTTGCTCTTATAAGTGTTCTTTAGTCAATGATGATGGTTGGTTCACAACGACCATTGGGTGATGAACAACGATTATTGCAGATTCGTAATGATTATGGAGACCAATCGGAATCAAAATAAGGAATTCACAAGTAGCATAACTATCATTGGTAGAAATGTAATGCCTTTTGTGATCATCAGAAGTAAAAAGTAAAACTTTCATGTAACATAATAGTCATTGTGAGATTCACATTGGCCATTGGCCATGTTTTTCAAGCAACTCTTAGTTCAAAAATAGTTTTAAAACTTAACTGATGAATGTTATTAATCAAACTCAATGATATAATCATGAGTTTAATTAACATATGGATAGTTTATTAAATAATACACATAATTGAAATCTTTAGATATTGAATATAAAAGCTTTAAAAGTGACTAAATAACATCACAAACAATAATGGTTATAAATAAGCAGAGAAAAGAGATAAACTTATTTGAAGTTATTCCAAAGTACTTCCATCAATCTTACCAAGTTCTCTTTTGATGAATTGCATCCTTTCATTACAAAGAGGTTTAGTGAAAATATTTGCCAATTAATGGTTATTATCAACAAATTTTAACACAATATCTCTATTAGTCATATGATCTCTAAGAAAGTGATGTCATATGTATATATGCTTACTTCTAGAATGCTGAATGTGATTTTTGGACAAATTTATGGCACTAATGTTATCACACTTAATAGTAACTTGTTTTACAATAATGTCATAATCAAGAAGTTATTTCATCCTAAAGATTTGGGCACAACATAGGCGAACAACTACATACTCAACTTCAACTGTTGATAAAGCAACTTAATTTTACTCTTTACTATTCTAAGACATTAAAAATTGACCAAGTAATTGACATGTCCCTAAAGTGCTTTTTCTATCTAAGGTACACGTAGCAAAATCAACATCAAAAAATGCATTCAACTCAAATGAGGAACTCTTAGGATACTAAAGTCCTAAGTTAAGAGTATCAATAAGAAACTTGAGTATGTGTTTCATAGCATGCAAGTGAGACTCTTTAGGTTAGATTGATATCTAGCACAAAAGTAAACACTAAATATAATATCAGGTCTAGAGGATGTGAGATAGAGCAAAATACCAATCATACCTCTATATATCTTTTGGTCTACATTCTTACCATTTTTCATCCATGCTTAGCTCGATATTGGTGCTCATAAGAGTTTTGCAAGGTTTGTTGTTTTCCATGCCAAATCTTTTGATTCGTTCCTTTGTATATTTGGCTTGGTTGATGAAGATTCCTTCTTTTCCTTTGTTTTATTTGCAATCTAAGGAAGAATTTAAGTTCTCCCATCATGCTTATCTCAAACTCACTCTGCATTACTTTAAAAAGATCTTCACATAAATAAACATGAGTAGCATTAAATATGATATCTTCTACATATATTTGTACTAATAATATGTCTCTTTTTCTTTATAACTGTGTCTCCCAAACCTTTAGAGAAACCTTTTTCTGTAAGAAAATTGCTTAATCTCTCATACCAAGCTCTTGGAACTTGCTTCAAGCCATATAAAGCTTTGGTTAACTTAAACATATAGTTAGGAAAACAATGGCTTTTCAAAATCAAGGGTTGTTCAACATACACTTCCTCATCAATGTACCCATTTAGAGAAGCACTTTTGACACCTATGTGATATAACTTGAAATTCATGTAAGATGCAAATGTAAGTAGAACTTTAATAGCTTTAAGTCTAGCTACAAGTGCAAAAGTCTCATTAAAGTCAATCTCTTCTTCTTGGTTATGGCCTTTGGCTACTAATTAAGCCTTATTTCTAACAATTTCTCCATGTTCATAAAGTTTTTTTTTCTAAAAACCCATTTAGTTCCAATATCAAAATGGTTACAAGCTCAAGGAACTAAAGTCCACACTTTGTTCCTTTCGAATTGATTGAGTTCTTCTTGCATAGTAATAACCCAATGTTCATATCCAATAGCCTCATCTATGGTCTTAAGCTTAATAAAGATACAAAAGCAAGATTATTGCATGCATTTCTAAGAGATGATCTAGTTGTTACTCGACTTGATGGATCACTAATGATAAGATCTCTTAGATGATCTTTCTTGAAAATCCAGTCCCTTTCTTATTGAATTTGTTATTCACTGAGAGTAAGAGGAGGTGGATTTTCATTTCCTTCATTCCTCATGTTTTGTGGCTTATCCATTTTCGTGCCTTCTTTCTATAATGTTTAGCTCACTCATAGGACTTATAACATCATCAACATCTTCTTTTTTTTTTTTCTTGAAGAAGTGGGGTCAGATGTATCAAATACAATATATATAAACTCCTTTATAATAAGTGTTCTCTTGTTAATGACTCTATACCCCTTGTTAGAGGTAGAGTATTCAAGGAAAATTCCTTTATCGAATTTGGAGTCGAATTTGCTAAGGTTATCTTTAGTGTTTAAAATAAAACACTTATAACCAAAAACTCTAAAATATGCAATCTTGGGTTTTCTGTTGTTCCATAACATAGGGAGTTTTCTTTAATAAGGTTATCATGAAGACTCTATTTAAGACATAACATGAAGTTTTTACAGCTTTAGCCTAAAAGTACTTAGGAAGATTATACACATTCAACATGGTGCTAGCCATTTCTTTAAGAGTTATATTCTTCCTTTATAGCACGCCATTCTATTGTGGTTTTCTTGGAATTGAGAAGTTGTTTGAGATACTATGTTCATCATAAAAGCTATGAAATTTAGCATTGTCAAAATCTCCTCAATGATCACTTCTAATAGAAGAGATTTTTAAGTCCTTTTGGTTTTGAATTCTCTTAGCAAAGTCTTAAAAGCATCAAAATAAGAATCCTTATGAGGGAGAAACAATACCCAAGTATATCTAAAGTAATCATCTACTATGACAAATGTATAATGCATGCCTCCCAAACTAGATACTCTAGTGTGGCCAAATAGATCTATATAAAGCAATTATAATAGTCTATAAGAACTCAGCTTATTCGTGTCTTTAAAAGATGGTTTAATTTATTTACCTCTTTAACATGCTTTGCAAACTCCTTGCTTTACAAACTTGATTTTAGGTAGGCCTTCAATCAAGTTTCTTCTCTTTAGCTTATTGAAGAGTTCCATGCTGGCATGTCATAGCCTTTTATAGGAACTTTTAACTTCATCCACTGTGCCAGTAATTTTGGCTTTGCTATTATCTTTAAAAGACACATTTCCAAGACTTTCAATCGTTTCCAATTTGGTGAAAATTTTCCTTTCTCATATCATGTGCTTTAAACATCCACTATCAAGGTACCACCATTGCCCTATAACTTAGGATTTCAAACAAATCTGAAAAATAAGGAAGATTATGTCTCAGGTACCTAAAGCTTTTTAGGTCTTTGGGGTTAGCTCTTACCAACTTCTTATCATGCCTTCTAGATTGACAATGATAATGATTGGCAATATGGCCATATATACCATAATAGAAACAATCACCATTAAAGTGAGCTTGTGTCATACTTCTAGCTGGTACATACGTGTAATGTCTCTGAGACTTGTAACTCTTTTGAGTAATGTGTCTAGAAGTATTTTGTCATGTGAGGAAATCTTTTGTGTTGTGTGTGTTTATGCCTATTATTATGCCAATTTCTATGTATTTGTACACTTTGGCTCTTAAGCTTATAAGAGTGACACATATAGGCATAATTTGCTTTATGCAGAGCTTTTCTCAATGGTGCGTTATTGTGTTAAGGCTTCCCTCTTGAGTTATTATTAGTGGCATTTTACTTTTTGGAAACTTTTTACCTCATAACATGGTTAGAAGCATTATTCTCCTTAGCCTTAACAAAGACCATTTGAGAAAGGGAAGGAGACATAGAAGTGGTGACATTATAACCTAATCCATGTTTGATGGATGGGCTTCTTTGAGCCTCAAGTATGGAGTCTAACTTTCCTTTCCTTTAGTGAACTTGTTGAGATTTTCCTTTAATATGAGGTTTTTAGCCTTGAGAGACTCAACCTATTTATCTAGAGTTTCTTGACTCTTAGCATTTTCTTTAAAAGATTTATTCTTATTTTGAACAGAAGAGGTGTTAGACTTGAGAGTCTTAATGCTCATTATGAGTTTAGTAAGCATAAAGAATAACTTTTTTCTAGAGTAGGAGTTAAAAGAATTTACCTTTATGTCATCATCAATATCACTGTCACTACTGGATAAGTGTTCACTTAAGGAATCATATGAATACTTCTTAGTTACCATGAGATTGAGGTTAGCTAGCTCCTTTCTTATTTCTTCCTCATTTGCTTCTAAGTCACTAGTACAATCACAAGTAATTTTGTACACTTACTTTCCTTTCTTAGAGGTGTGTTTTTTAGCGAGAAACGTGCTCTTCTTGATTTTGGGACAATCTAATTTTATATGCCCTTTCTCATTGCATCCATAGTAGATGAGTTGACTATTAGTTCCTCTTTTCTTATGCCTTTTTGTCCTTTCATTCTTTTTGTTTGAAAGCAATCTCTTTAGTTGGTTGGTGATAAGGATAAGATACTTATCTTCACTACTATCTTCATCATCATTGGAAAAGGAAAAAGTTAATGAATAAAAAGGAGAAGGAGTTTCAGAGCACACGTCTTTGGCTTTTAATGCCAAGTTTTTCTTTTTCATTCTTGTGTTTTCAAATGGCTTTTCAAGAATGATTCAAGAGCAAATAGCTTTTCCATAAACTCATACAGTGACAAGGCTTCTAGTTTATTGGCTTTCTCTATAATTATCTTCTTAGCTTTCCACATATGTTTGGAAAGTGTTCTTAGAATTTTTGCTACCATATCTTCATTTGAATATGACTTCCTAAGGTTTTGAGAGTGCCCACAATGTCTATAAATTTTTTGTACAACTTAATAGTTTCACCAGGTTGGCATATAAATGTTTCATGCATATATGTGTGCATTTATATCTTTTTCTTCTTAACTTCACTAGTTCCTTCATGCTGAGTTTGCAATGTGTCCTATATTTCTTTGGTGATATACAAATTTGCAACTTACCATACTAAGATTTATGGATTGTAAAAAAGAAAACATGCATTGCTCTTTTATTCTTGAGATTTACCTTTTTTTTCTTTAGCAGTCAACTCATTTTTAGGCTTTAGTATTAGAACTTCTTCAACTATCTTTGTTGGAACTTCTCTTCCTTCCTTAATAATGTCCCATAAATTAATGGCTTGAGAAATATCTCCATATGATTCTTCCAGTATCCACCATCATCTCTCCTAAAGAATGTGGTTGATGGATGGATTGTGATTCTTTATGACTTGCCATGATCTTTACTCTTAACACTTATGCTTTGGTGAATAGACTACCTCTGATACCAATTATTATCTCTTGGTGTCCTAGATAGGGTTAAATAGGGCAATGACAAGTAATTGAAAATAAAAGCTAAGTGTCGAAACGTATGAAGAATCAAGACACAAGATTTATAGAGGTTCAACATAACTTGCCAATGTCCTCTCTTTTAGTATCCCACTAGAGCCTTCATTATCTAAATAGCTTAAGGTGTTATCAATAACTTTTACAAAAGTAGTTTTTGGGCACCATCAAGCTATTGTAAGTAGACTTATGAGTTCTACTAAAACTTTATCCCAAAGAAGTTTATAGGTATTACCTTAAACCTTTCACAAAGTATGGCTTTAAGATCTCCCAACTAAGGATTACCTTAAACAAAATAAAATTTTAAAGATAAGGATTACTTTCTCACTCAAGCAATAAAACACTTTAAAGTATAATCACAAAGTATGTTTGATCTTATTGAGAATATTAAGAGAATATCTAGAAAGCTTGTTCTTTAAACTTTATTTTGAAGATAACTCTTGCAATCAATGCCCGTTGGGAATTTTCCATGCCTATTATTGAGTCATCAACCATCATTCATTTCAAGATGGGTGGTTATCAAGCAAAATACAACTTTAACGATCGTTGGTACAAATGAAAATCCCATTAGCACTAGCTGTTAGAGATAAGCTTGACACCACGCTTCTCCTTTAACTTTCTCATTTGTTTATTCAATTATCTTTAATGGTTGTTGGATATTCTCAATGCTTGTTGGGATTTAATATCAATCCCTATTAAAGTATGAATAATGCATGTTATGGATTTTTAGAAAGGTATTAACTTGATGCTCTATTTTCCAATATTTTCAATAGTGCTTCAACTGCTGCTAGTGAGTTCCCAATGCTTGTTGAACATCCTCAACACCTGTTATGTTATTAAGTGTGCCCTGTTGGAGGTCTAGAAACTTTAGCTCAATCTATAGAGCTTTTCTAATGCTCATTGGTAAGATCCAATGCCTATTTCATCATCTTGAGAGTTTTGCTCAATTCAACTTACTTGGTCCAACACCCATTGCGAAAATACAATGCTTATTGTGAAGTTCAATATGCATAGCTCATGTGATTAAGTCATCCAATGTTTGTTTTAATAGAGAATAACACCAGTTATAAGATCTAGAAAACTTTGCTTGTATTAGGGTGATACTCCAATGCCTTTTGAATTACTTTAGCCCTTATTGCCAGAGTAATAATGCCTATTGGATAATGGCAACACTCGTTGGACTGTTAACCTTAATTTATTTGATTTTTACTCTCCTAATACTTAGAGTATCCAATCACAACTTTTTAACCAACCATCAGAATCCAACGAATTGATATAGCTATAAGAATTAACACAAATAACTTAGACAAAGGTTAGCTCTTAGATTTGTTCATGATCATCAAAACTAGACTTCGAACTTAAAGGTTCAACATTCACATGTTGAGAAAAGCAAGACAGGAAGAATAACTACTAAAGTTTATATTTCAAACTCCTCCTTAGCACAAGAATGCAAACAATAAATAGGATAGAGATATAATACATATTATGTCTCCCCCTTTTTGATTTTGACAACTTAGATTGATCCAATGTGAAAAATAAGTGTATAGAAATGAAATTGAATCCTACTAAAGTTATGCTTTATACTTTACCCCCCCTTAATTAGTTATCTCTTTCAATTTTTCACTTAATTCTTTAATTTATCTCCCCCTTTGGCAAGATCAAAAAAGAATAAATGAAATAAAGCATAAGAACTAGATATGGAGAGCATAAAAAGCAAAATTTGATATATAGATAAACTGTGATTACAAAGGGTAACCTAACTAAGACAAAACAGAATACAAACATGAAACCTAAGTGCTAAAAGGTTGGAGAGTCACCATCACAATCCGAAGAATTTGCTGCTGTCTGTGGGAGGCTGCCTTTAGCGTCATCACCATCATCCATGCCTTGGTCCCCGTCTTCAGAATCGTCGAAGTCCGTAAAATCGGGGAGGTGACAAGGTGGAATGCCAAGCTTTTCCTGCAAATCCACCATGTCGCTGTGGAGATGGGAGAGGAAAAGTGATCATCTCTTCATCATACGCATGATAAAGACCAATTTGCGATTGATGGACTAGAGTGACACTTGCTCGGTCGGCTTCTATGGAGGAGCAGCAGAGGGGGCGAAAGAAGGGACGACTTCGATGTGGAGACGCTTCCTTTTGGAGGCCTGAGAGCTTTCATGTCGCTGTGCTCCATATGCCCCAAGTAAGTAGGCATAGGAGTCAGGGTGGATCGCTTTGGCGTTGACGAGATAGGTGAGATCCAGAAAGTTCTGTGAAGGCAGAAACATTTTGGTTAGAAGTTTCTCCTTCTCCT
>CATIWR010002742.1:0-11013 GCA_949677035.1 Omphalea diandra | reverse complement strand
GTTCCGAGCGTGCTTATCATCCTTCAAAGGAATAAAATTAAGAACTATCCACCAAGCATGCCATTTCTCACCTTAGGAAATGTATTTTCTCCAGCACCAGAATCCACTAAAGGACCCGTTGAAATGTTGATTCTAGGAAATGGCATGATGGTTGGTTCTTTGCTAATGGGTTGATAGTCGACTCGTACTAGATGGTTGGTTCTTTGCTAATGGGTTGGGCTTACTCTGTGAGGTGATGTGTTGGATCGAGTTTACCCTCATATGGTATTGGGCTTGGCCTATTTACTAACTGGATAGTATCACATGTTCCTCCTAGTCTGAGTCTATTTACATCTCGGCTCAGCAGTGGTTTGGTGGTCGAGCTAGTATGGTTGAGCTAACTTTTAAGGCGAACACACCGGTTTGAGTTGGTGATATTTGGAAGGGAATTTTAATTTTAGAATTTCAAGAACCGAAGCATTGGACAGTTGGTGTTGCTACGTGCTAGTTGATTAATGTGGCTCGATTGTCATATTTTGATTGATTTGATATGAATCGTCCGATGGGGTGATGGTTCATCTGGCTCTATCTCTTCGTCTTTAGCATTAAGGGGCTATAAATAGAGGGACTTCTTTATTTCTTTCTATCATTTTGCAATTTTCTCTCTTTCTTTCATGGGTTTCTTTTACTACCAAAGACTTGAAGCTTGCCTTCTAGGAATTTCCTTTGCTTTTAACTTAGATACTCATTCTTAGAGGTTTGTTTTTGCCGCTCTCTTCTTTTCTTCTTCATCTTTTTTGGTTTCGATGTTTATGGATTTGAGAGACGAACCTTCTACTTCTAGGGGATCCTTTGAGGACCTGACAGCTCCTGAGATTGATGAGAGATATAGGGCAGATTTGAGTAAACTAGGCTCTAATTCTACCTCGGGATGAGGGGTCTTAGAGGAGGAGGAAAGAGTGTTTGTAGAAAAGCGAGGGATGGGGGGTGATGCGAGGTTGAGCAGCAAGACTGAAAGGACAGAGGCTAGCCATGGCGAGTTGGTAGAGACAGCCCAACAACTCGTACCTTTGTGCATCCACAGGTAAAATCCTAGGGTAACTGAGATTCATAATGAGTTGACCAACCTAGATCTTGTTACAATTCATCGAATGTACAAGATCGCTAGCGAGTTCACTCTGGTTGTGCCCGAGCTTGATCTGAAGGTGTTCTTCGAGCTGGAGTCAAACCAGTTCATGCTATATAAGGAGGATTTGAAAAAAGGTCTTCGACTGCCTACTCCTCGGCCTTTAGAGTAGGTGTTCGCTACATACAGCGTGGTTGTTTCACAGTTCAGTATGAACACTCTTCGAATACTGATGGGGATGTTCCTACTTACTCAGAAGAAGAAGTTGGCATTCATTGTCTGTGTCTTCAGGCATGTTTACTTGCTTAGTGGCTAAGCCAGAGAAGACCACTGTCATGTATCGGCTTAGCCCGATTTCAGGCTTTTCTACAACTATCCTTCATCCACAAGGGGGTGGAAACACTGATATTTTATGGTGACCTGTGCTAATGAGGTCCCATTCCCCTAAAAGTGGATGAGGAAGACCGAATGGAATGTGGAGATTTAAGTGTTTCGGCCAGAGGTTGATGTTGTAAAGAAAATTCGAGCTGACGATTACATTGACTTAATTGGGCTAATAAAGAGACATTATCCTGTGTTTGCGCTGACTGGTATGGCATTTTAGTAATTATCAAACATATTAACTGATGGTATTAATATTGCTTTGTTTTGCATAAATGGGTCTTAAAGAGGTAAGTGCGGAGATGGCGTGTCAGAAGGCCGTGCAAGAGGAGATGAGAAAGAGGGGATGCCCAGAGAAACAAACTGCTAGCCGGAAGAGGCTCACCTATCGAGAGTTGTTGAGCTGGTGGTGGGCTCCAACTCTCAGTTCAAACCATTGGAGTGGGTGGATGAGTCTGGTCATTTGCTAAAGAGTCCATGGGCTAATGTGGAGGAAGTTGACTCTAAAGAGGAGTCGTTGATCGTGCCTCAGGGCTTAAGTCGTCGTCCTGATCCTCAGCCTCATCTGTCCGAAAAGGATGATGGTAGTCTGCATGACAAAACTGTGGTTAAGACCATGACCTATCTTTGTGCTTTTCCAAGGGAAGAGGAGAGGTTCAAAACACTAACTAATAGACAGTTGGTGGCCTAGATGAATATGCATTTACTTGAGCTGTTTTATTTTAGAACTGTTTTGAATAGTTGGTAGTTTACCTTACCTATTGTGTGTGCGCAGGTAGCGACGGCTGGCGTGGTGGTGGATCAACAATTAAAGTAGGGCTATTTCAAATTTTATTCACTTTCATGAAATTAGGGTTTACAGGAAGTTTGAGGAAGGAGACCCGACCTCAAATTACTCTTGCCAGTGAAACAATGTTTTTGTTTAAAAAATTGTAATTAATCGCTAGGCTATACAAGAGCATCTTTTATATCTTTATTAAGAACGTATACTAAATTATATTTATTTTTTAAAAAATATTTTATTGAGATAAAATTTTTTTAAATAAGATTAAAAGTCTAAAGCTAAATAAAATTAATTATAAAAAAATATCATGCTAGCATTATTTTAGGATGAAATTTCTAATGAAAATAAAAACCTATTTCACAATTGGCTTCTCTAATGGATTACTAAATCTTCTTATTTTGGTTCGAAAACAATTTCGATGTTATTTTGTTAAATATGAAATAAGTCTTTTTATTCAAAACATTCGCAAAATAAATTAGCCCATTATTAGAAATTTTATGGTAAAAAATATGGGCTTCTCACCGACAATATAATATTTTTTATTAAATAACAATTTGCATACTACATTGATATAATCCTTTTTTTTTTTTGTTAATGATTTAAATGTGATATACTTAACGTTTAAAGAACTATGATGAAAAATTAATTAATTAAAAAGATTGTTATAGGGATTGAAGAATATAACAAAGGAAAGTATTGGGAATCGATGATGCAAATTGCAAAAGAATATCATAGAGATTCAAGAATCCAAATAGAAAAAAACTTCTTTCACTTGCCTTGCCATAGATTTTGGTTATGGTGGTAATAATCAATTATTTCTGGCAAGTGATGGAAAATTGGAAAAAAATAATGTTAAGCTTTCTTCTTATTTCAAAGTGGAGAAAGTTTGCAACTTTTTCTTTTTGTTCGGGTAAATTTTGAAGAGATGATTAGTGGATTTTATTTTATTTTTAATGCAAATATTGTTGTAAAATTAAAACATCCATCTGCGGTTATAAATTTGAAGGACGTCATAATGAAGTAGAAAATATTAAATTTTGAGTTAGTGTTTTGTGGATTTTAATTTTTGGGACTTGAGGCTGTCAAAAAAAAAAGTTTGGGATTTGAAAAGATAGGTGGAAAGATTAATGTGGATGAAAGAGTGACGATAGAGAATGAAATTTTGATATATAAAGAAGGATATTATGAATTTTGGTACTATAAATTTTAAAAGAGAAATTAATTTAAATAATTTATAATAAAATGAATCAAGTGAATTATCACTTAATTAAAAATCATGAATTATAAGAGATATTAATTAACCTTAAAATATATTATTATTATTATATTTAATTAACATATTTTGAAAAAGTATTTTTATAGATATTCTAAATAAAAATATATAATTATATAAAAATATTTATAAGCCAACTCACAAATTTATTATCAAAATAATTTACAAACTTAACAAATCAAGCTCAAAATTAATCTTTAAATTCATTTTGTAAATGAATCAAATTCAAATCCCATTATATAAACGAATCAATATTAAATCGATTTTTATGTAGTTGAATTTCACTTAACTTATAAACGTACTTGATTCATTTACACTTTTTATATATATTGAAGTGTATATTATTAAGTCATGTTTTAGTTTGGAATGCTATCACCTAATGAATAACCATTGATTTTATGAAATTATAATTAAATCGCAACCACTTATTTTGGTTTGATGGTTGACATTATGTAAGCATACGTAACATGTAATATTATCCAAATCCAAGAATGTAATGACCCAAATTCAATATCTCAATACATGCACTTGAGAATACGATGTCAAGGACAGGACAAAATATGCCTGAAGCTGAAGGCAAGGTTTAGCCTAGTTGTTTTGGACGCCCAACTAGCCACTTCATTAGCTTCTCTTGGCACAGTGTAACTTGCTCTTCCAGCTGGTTCAAATTCCTAAAGGCAATTTAACGATGTTTAGTTTATAGGCTGCAGCCAAGAGGCATATTAGAATATGTTAGGAGTTGGCAACAATTTTGACGAAGAAGCTTGAGCACATATCATAATCCATTTTTGAATTAATTACGATCACAGCTAGTTATTTTTGCAGCAAATATGACGATGTATCCATAGTTGAGGCATATTCAGAGTAAAGACACTGTTTCACTTGCCATTTTATGCAAAAGCGTCAATGGCAAAGTTACTCATGGAATGTGGAACGGTGCTTAATAGTGCCCTCATTATTGGAACAGTGTATAATTAGCCATATTGCTATGCAATGATTAATTCCCCTCATATTGAACTTACTATCAGACTATGACATCATTCTAATAGAAACTGCCAATAATCTTAGATTTTCCTAAATTATACTATTTAGTCCTTTATTTTTATCTATTATATTAAAATATTTCTATAATTAAATTTTATTATATTAAAATATCGTATTAAAATTTCATTAAATTAATATGAAAAATCTTTATTAGTCTGCCAAATAATTTTTTTTCCCCTTAATGTCAGTCAATTCTAATTATCACCATTTGTTGTGTTCAAAGAAAAAGAAAAAGAAAAAGAAAATTCACCTGGTGGCTTGCCATCCACTGTAGCACAATTTTTTTTCTTATTTTTTTTGTGTTTTTGTTAAGATATTATTTGCTTTAAATCTATCATTTTTTGCAATTAAAATATAAAATTTCATAAGTTTTTGTACAAAAACTAATTTAAGACAATTTATACTTTTTAAAAGCTAAAATCGAGGTTTACAAAATAAATAGTATACCAACGATACTGCTGAGGTTGATCATTATGACTAATTTATTGTAATACATATTAGCCTTACCATATTTATTCCAAATTCCAATTCCCATATACTATATACGATGACAAATTTTAAATATTATGTATTTATGAGAAAATCAAATTTTATACAAAACTTACAAATTTTAAATTTTTATCTCAAAATATTTTATGTGAAATGGTATTCATTCTCATTAATCTATTTCACAAAAAAGAAAAACTATTATTTTACAAGAAAGGTGTAGTGTTTTGCGAAAATTTATGGTTATGTGAAATTCTTGTGTAGAAAATAATAATTTATCTTATGACATAGTAAATAACATAAAAGTGTTATATGTTATTAATAATGATTAGCAAAATAAGATCAAATCAAAAAATTTCACATTGATTGTGAGAAAAAAAATCACAAAACATACAACTTCACGAAATTTCAATATGTTATGTGAGAATTATTTTTGATATTTTTGATTTTTTGTTTGTTTGATATTTTTATAACTTTAGATTGAAGATAAAATGGTTTTAATTTCTAAATTTACAAAGATCTGAAAAAAAATATATTTATAAAAAACGATTTTTAAAAAGGATGGTTTTTATAAAGAAACTGTACAAATAGTTTTTTTTTGCCTACGTGGCAAGTCCAATGAATTTCATTTATTGATAAAATAATGATACCTATAATATTTATAGAAGGGCATAAAAATTAATAAAATATAAATTTTGAGTTTAAATGTGCTAAAAAATTAGGCAATATATGAGCCCCTCATAAAATATGAAGTAGCAAAAAGTGTACTTTGCCCCTTTATAGTAAACAAATTGGGATTTCTTACCGTGCAACAAGCACCGATGCCATAATGTTGCAGCCACACATTTATTTACTATGAATATTTAGTTGTTACGATGATATAAGAAGTGTTTTACTATATTATACATGGTTTCATGGTGGAACAAATAATAATATTTCGAAATGATGAGAATCAATCATTTAATAATTATAAGATTGAAAAAAAAAAAATCAGGGATGAGGGTTCACAAATTAAGCAGTTTGGATTAGAAATAATCATTTTTAATTGACCTATAAATTAGAATTCAAAAATTTTATTAAATTTGTTTTTTATATGACTTTATTTTTATTGATTTATATTTTATAATTTGAAATAATGATATGAATAATTTCAAATATTATTGTGAATGATTGCCTACTTCAATTCTTCACCAATATTAATGGTATTGAAATTTATAAATTATATATAAGAGTAAGTACGAACCTAATGATTATGAGAAAATTAAAAATGACGTATTAAATATAATTTGATTTTTCATAATATGTATTGATTCTTAAATTTGGATAAAACATTGAATGAAGGATAAATAAAAATGAGTATAAGAAACATTTTGGTAAACTATTGTTAAGTGTAGTATAAAATATATAAAAGGAGTATCGAATTTTATAATATAATAAACTTGTCTCTCACCCACTCAAATATTATTTTTTATAAAATTATATTTGATGTATTGATGCACCGTAATATAACCAAACCAAATTTGGTATGGAATCAAGAAGTCATTGCATTACTTAATGCAACTTTATCATTCCATTCGGTGTTTATTTAGCCCTAAAGGGTATTTTGGTCCATTCTTCTATGTGATCCTACATGCCTATTATTAAGTCTACTAAATAATTTTTTTTTTCCCCTGACTGCCAGTCGATTCTAATTATCACCATTTGTTGTGTTCAAAGAAAAAGAAAAGGAAAATTCACTTGGTGGCTTGGCCACCTACTGTAGCACTTTTTTTTTTTTTGGTGTTTTTATTAAGATATTATTGGCTTTAAATCTAACAATTTTTTTTAATTAAAATCTAAAATTTCATAATTTTTTGTACAAAAATTAATTTGAGACAATTTATTCTTTTTTCAAAGCTAAAGTCGAGGTTTACAAAATAAATTGTATAGTGATTATGTTGCTGAGGTTAATCATTACAGCTAATATATTGTATTACTAATTACCCTTATACTGGATTTATTTCAAATTCCAGTTCCCATATACTATATATGTTGACAAAATTTAAAGAAAAAAATGGCAGTCTTGAGATAGTTAGGATAATTAAGTTTTAAGGAGCCTTTTAATTAAACTTTTAGTGGAACTTTTTTTTGTTTTTACATTATTTGTAAAAGATATGTAGTCAACGGGGTCAAAGTAGTTACATGGTTAAGGATTATAACTTAGTTTTTTTTTTTTTAATATTTGTTTTAAGACAACTATAAGAGCTAATAGATGTGTGTCTTCACAGAATAATTGATCAGTCCCCAAAACAACTTGTGCAGCAATTCTCTCGAGTTAATGGTTTGAAGCTGATATCAATTGTCATGGTTTGAGCCCAAGGATCACGATGAAATTGATAGCAATTGTATTGATTTGGGTTCAACTGACCTGTCGTAATCTGTGAATAATGGCTAAACCATCCTGCTAAAAATTATTAACTCAGATTGTTATATTAGTTGGGCCCAAATCTATATAAACTCTTAACCTTTCTTGTTAACTTTATGTGAGATTTTCATAATTTTTAAACACTTTAAGTTAATATCTCTAAGTGTAAAGCACCTTAAGTTGACACCTCTAGACACCAAAACATCTCAAGCTAACACCTCGATTGAGAACATTACGCAATGACTCCCATCAAATTACTTAGCTTTAGTTTTATGTTTACTTTATACGTGTTGTTAACATTAACGTTGAGACCTGTTTGTTGGTCTATCTAATCATTTTAGGCTGCAGTGGAGTTTCTGAGGAGCTAAATATCAGCATGAGATAAATGTTGTTGACCGGGAGGAAGGCATTGCACCAAGGATCATAGCTTGCTGCCGGGGATCTAGAAATCCGCTAATTACAATTTTAATATTAAAGAATGGCATTAACGAAGTAAATTTCATGTATTAGTGTATTTCCTAACTCTTTTAATTAGGTTTATTCTTGGTACCCAGTCATAGCATATTTGAAACTTCTTGATTTGTTTTTGCGGTAAAAAAAAAAAAAATCATATAAATACTAATTTTAGGCAATACAATAGTTAATGAAGATAACTCTAATCATAGTTAAGATATAGTTAAGATAGAGTATACAACTATTTTAATATTATGAAATTTAAATATATGAAATGATAGATAATCTTTATAACAATTGGACTTCTACT
The DNA here is from genome assembly GCA_949677035.1 of Omphalea diandra. Lineage (NCBI taxonomy): Eukaryota > Viridiplantae > Streptophyta > Magnoliopsida > Malpighiales > Euphorbiaceae > Omphalea > Omphalea diandra. The sequence goes on along the minus strand of CATIWR010002742.1, from coordinate 2,773 downwards.
ATATGTTTTCTTATGCAAATCAAAAAAATTAAATAAAAAAAGAGAAGTAATATATTCCATTTGCATTTAGTTTTTCTATCAAATAATTCTTTATATCAAGATAACAATTACAAATACTCCAAAAAAAAAAAAAAGAACTATGTTCTAGAAAAAGAAAAAAGAACTGTAAGTATTTTGTGACTATATAAATATTATTACCAAAAAATGGATTTCTAATAGTGTATGCAATATTGTGCTGGTGTTTTGGCCACATGGATGTGCTACTAATTGTGTTCATAGTTTCCGAATGTATACTATATGTTTGAATGGACCTGCGTCTGTGAATCAAGTATATGGAGTTGCTCATAGCGGCGATGATGTTGACGGCGCCGATGGTGCAGGTGGTGCAAATGCAGGTGATGGTGGCAACGATAGTGGCGGTGATAGTGGTGGTTTAAAAGTTCCAATATACAAAAGGACCCCACCAAATGGAGAAGTACAAGAACTGGATGAGTTGATTGTTTACCAGAATACGAATAGTGATCAATACCTTACTGCCCTTCACCATTGTGGGTGTCATCATACAGGTGATGTGCTTCGTGATAATCTTACAGTAGAGTTTGGCTGGGTTATAGGGTAACATTTCACGGAGTAACAAATCTATCTGGCCCTTACCCGGGTCCAGATGATTATGTTAAAATGCATGTAAGTGAAAATCCAGCCGCGTGGCTCCCATTTCAGTATAGGTTAGTGTGGATTATTGTTGGACTACTTTGATATTCACATGTATGGTGGCAAATAAGTGGGTATGGGTAGACAAAAATGTATAGAGTGATATATTACTCATTTATTTATTTATAATCTATTTAATATTTATATGAATATTCATATTCACTTAACTTTATTTAACCTAAACTCATTCATTTACCATTTAATCTTTAATATAGATTATAATATTTAATTTATAGATTTCATTTACCCATTTAATCTTTAATATATTATTTTATTTTATTTAATAGACATTTTAAATATATATTTTATTTAATCCTATACATAATATATAAATAAAATATATATTTAAAAGTGAAAAATATTTTAACTAAAGATATTTTTATTATAATAAAAAATTTGTTGCAGAATTCATTTATAAATTCTATTAAATTGGATAGAATTTAACTTAGTTGTAATCAATTTTAAGAATTTAATAAAATAAATTTTTATTTATATTAAATATCCAAAATATAAATTTATAAATAAATTTTTATAAAAATTATGAAGAATTTATAAATTTTTATTATATTATATGTAAAATACAAATTTTATAAAAATTATAAGCACTTTTGTTTTTGGACGGTAAATTATACTTTTTTTTTGGACGGTAAATTATGATATAAATTTTATAATAAGTACTGGAATCAGTACATTTTTTACAGTTGCAATGGAATACAAGAAGTGAGTGTCCCTGACCCCAATATTTATTTTTCTATTCTAAGTCCTAATAAATTAGGAAACAACTACTAGATGGTGGTTTGTTGAGGGGCAGGCGGATACGTATTTTCTGAATCCGTATCAGATATACCATGAACTTTAATTTAATATGCACTATTTTACTTAAAAAATATATGTTATATGTATTTCAAAATATGCTTTTGTTTTTACTACTAAATCTCTTTTATTTCTTTCTAAATCTCTTTTATTTCTTTTACACGACAGTTCTTTTACGCTTAAATCTCTTTTATTTTTTTATTTTATTAATTTTTCTATTTATTATTATAATTAAAATAAATTAATATAATATTTAATTAATTCAATTCAGATTTTATATTATTATTTAATTTGATTTAATATTAATTTTAAAAATTTTATTTTTATATAAAAATTAAATAAGTTAATTTTTTTAAGTAAATAAATCTGATAATTTAAAAACTTAAGATAAATACTAAAATCAAAAATAAAAAACTTATAAATCAACAACAATGTATCTTCGATTAAAAGTAATATAACATCAATCGACTTACAGTACAACAACTATATAAACAATGTATCTATAGTATAACACCAATAAATTTATAATACAAAGTCAATGTATCTTTTTTATAATATTAATATGTCTTTATATCAAAAAATTATGTGTTGTAATTTCAAATTAATGTATTTGCATTTTTAAATTAATGTACTTATAGTACAATACAAATATATTTACAACACAACACAAATGAACTTAGATATTTGAACAATATACCTCAAACAAAAGTAATGTACCTAAAGTAATAACAATTTTTATGATAAAAAATATTATTACAATTATAAATAATATAATAATATATAATATTTATATACAATAATATAAAATCATATAATTATAATTAAATAATATAATATAATAATATATTGTATTAATATAATTATATATAATATATAAAAACACATACAAATATCATCTATAAAGAAAAGAAAAAAAATAAACATATGGAGCATGAGAAAGGGTTAGGGTGGTATGAGTAGAGTAAAAAAGATAGTGATAGATAGACCTTGGTTTCTAAATAACTTTCTTTTAAATTTGTGCGCTTAAAATTAAAAAAATAATTAATTAAAAATAATTTTAAATAATATCAATGTTTTTAAAATTGGATCAGTGCTCGTATCGATTTTGTGATCAGTTCCTAGGTCGATCGGTTCAACCAGTCCGATTCACAAGCATTATATATATATATATATATATATATATATATATATATATATATATATATATATATATATATATATATATATATATATATAAAAAATAAAAAAA
>CATIWR010002674.1:0-26721 GCA_949677035.1 Omphalea diandra | reverse complement strand
TGTTTACGCATATTTCCTTATATAACAACTTCACCTTACTAACTCTCACAGTAATAACTCTAGATATACTTATACAAATGACTTGATTGTTTTTTTAAATAAACTACGCACATAATGATACAACATAGTCAAAATTCAAGTCAATATAAGACATATACAAAATGTGGTAAATTTTTGAATTTTGCCCTGTTTGAATGTTATCTCAAGTCCGAGTAGGTCTTATAATCTTAGGTATATCTCAAATTTTATAGATGCAATTGTAAAAAAGCTTTACCAAAAGTTGAAAAACACATAAAGAAATATTTTTCATGTTTTACACATTGTCTAATTCAGTCTATAAAGTCACCAAAACAAATGACCAATCTCAGGGTGAGCAGGTTTTCAACGTATTGGCAATCATTAATGATGAAGGGGGAATATCTCATCAACCATGATAAATTTGGAAAAACTATTTTACAAGAATGTAGATAAGACATAAGTATATAACTTTCAAGTTTAACATATTATCGAATTCTAATTCCATGGCCCTCAAATTCTTAGAAAACATAATTATAAGACTAATGACAGGGTTAGCCACAATTAATGAGCCATATTTCTTTCCACTCAACAAATTAAGCAAAACTACTTTCTAGGTATTTATAGGGGATATAACCCTAAAAATTTCATATTTTTACTTTGTCTAAATCAGAACATAAGGTCATCAAAATATATGAAAACTACCAGACTGAGGAGATTTCAGTTGGTTGTGAACCAGCCCTAATGATGGAGTAATATCTCCTCATACACACCAAATTAAGCAAAACTGTTTTACATACATTTATATGGGGAATAAATATATTTTACACTTTCCCTAATTCCTCTTCTAGGGCTATGAAATCGCGGGTACAAAATTTGTTCTAATAACAAAACCAACACAATAAGCTTTTATTTCTTTTAAGATTCAGCCTCCATACATGAGCTCTATCTTAAATTAGTCCATAATTCTTAGTAATCATGCATGATTACATTTCATGAGGGAGTAATTTCATGTGTAAGAAGATAAATTAACTTATTTATTTTTCAGAATAGAAAAGCTTAGGATTCCTTCCTAAGCAGTTCACTCTTCTCCCTCTTATTCTTCTTCATCTTCTTCTTCTTCTTTATTTATTCCTTAGCTCTTTCTTTCTCCTACTACCCCTCATGTTTATCCTCTATATTTTGCTCTTAAAGGATGAAAAATTTAACTTGTAAACCTATTCTAATAAAACAAAATCATGGTGTCTCATTTCCATTGGTTGGAAGTTCATTTTTCTTTTTTAGTCCCTTTTCTTTACTCCTTCATCACCTCCATCCATCTCCTAATCCCTATATGCTCCTTATACTTTTAAATAAGCTTTAAAACACCATTATTTATGATGCTATAACATGTACATAACATAAGATAATTTTCCATGCAACTATACAAACATTACATATATATTTACGTGTCCCAAATGCAATAGTACAAGTGCCACTGTCGTGCTTATACAATTCACATATCTAAATGATCATTTATCCATTGTATATGTTCATATGGGATTGCAAAGTATTTATGCAATGATTATAATGTCAATGAATGTGGATAGAGATGTTACAACTGTTGTGCTCCAGAGACCCTAACTTTCTTCCTTTAAAGCTGTTTAGGATACTTTTCCCTTTTTCTTCCATTCTAGTATAGTTTATTTGATAAATATTTATGTTATTACTTAGTTTATAAGCAATTTGAAAGCCCCATTTTTAGACACACAAGATAGATCGAGGTGATGGTGCCTCATTCTTTTATCAAACTTTGATATTTTGTCTATTAGTGCAGGAATCTATTTTTTTCTTCCCCCCTGATTGTGCATCTTAAAACATAAACATATGTTTTTACTCCTTTCTTTACATATATGTTTTACAGGATAGCTACCCAAATTGCCACCATCCTTAAAAATAAATGAAGTGTTGCCTATCTAACCTCGATGGAGTATGGGTTATCTAGCACAACTGGGAGGCTGTATAGTTCAGTTTAGAGGGTTGTATAACCTTAGTCAGGGGTTGTATAACCCATGTGTCTGAGCTTACTGCTATAAGACCTCATCTCAACTTACTCTCTTCATTTGCTTTCTCCAACTCCCAAATCATGGCAAAAACCTTTCTAAGGTCACTCCCACCCTAACTTTGGCTCGACCTACCATGGTCTAGTCTTCCTTCTCTTCGCTACCCTACTTATGTTTGACTTGACTTGCACTTTTTATAGGCAGCTTATAATTTATGAGACACTAGTACTCATACTTTTTCATTTCAGTGATATAGAGATCTGCCTTTTACTGGAGGAGCTCGATGATATTCTCAACTGTCACATCACAGGCATAGATCAAATTGAATTACCTCAGCTAGATTACCTATATGTTAGGAAGATGGTGGATTTGTTTGATTTGTAAGATGAGAATGTACCTAAGTATATGTTAAGTGAGGAGAAGATTCTGATGGCTCATTTTATAACTCTTTTCCCCTATAGGGGTCATGCTCGAGCTGCTCGGGCCCACATTACAACTGTTGTTTTGATGATTGAGTATCTATTAATGAGAGAGGATAAAGACATTAATTTGTAGATCTTTCCATTCGTAGAGGGGGTTGAGTTAGAGAGAACTTTGATGTCGATGATTCTAGATGCGACTATTATAGGGATTGATAGAGTGGCTTTAGGGGTTAGCGATTCCTTTACAAGGAGTCCACTGTTGCTTTAAGTATGAATTTTTCCTACAACCCCTTCTTTTTTCTTGCCCATCCTTTTCCTTTCCTTTTTCTTCTTTATTCTTTCACTGCCCTAACTTTTGCCTGGACTGCCCTTGCAGGTTTTCAATCTAATGGGCTACTCAATTTTGTTTAGGTTGCCCTTTCGAGTATTCAACCTAATAAACATTTTTCTTTTTCTTCCTCTTTGTTCACTTTTTTCTTTTAAATATGATTGCAAGAGAGGCTAAGGCTATTAGCTTCCTTGACTGTGGGCAAGGCTTTACTATATGTAGCATTACTCAAATTGTCATCTGATTAGGCTAACCACCACTAGGGTTGGCCGAATGGATGTCCTACAAAACTGTGGCCAACATTTGTTGAAGTTGTCTTTAGTGGAACCTGTTGTATGTCACTCTGTGGACTTATAGGGATTGTTTCGTCCTTCTTGCCTTGACCTCAGGCGCATTTTATGATCCTACTTATATGCGTTGTCATTTCAACATCGCCTAGTTTGAGGTGCAGTTTCTCCCTTCATTCATTGACCATCCTTTATCCCTGCTATTCTTAGATAGAGTTGAGGCTACTTGGACTAGTTATTGTATCTATGACTTCTGTACTAGTCGAGATCCTAAGTCCGACGATGATGCAGACTATATGGCATGGTTGCGTGACCTTTAAATATTAGCCATCACACTAGTTGATGGTAAATAATGATCATTTATGAGAGAAAAATTGTCTTATATTTAATTTTAATTCAAGGACATTTATGACTAAATTCAATTGAATCATGCAAATGCATTTCCATTTGATATTATGCTTAACATGTCTACCACTTATACTTTACACATACACATTAATTGAATGCATGATTTTTGCTTTTAACATTAGCACATTAGATTATCTAATTATCTTTCTTAATGCCTATATCTTGTTGATTCTTCACTCGTACATCCTTGCCTTCTCTATCGCCACCCAACTGTCCTGTCAATGATTCTGTCGTGGTTAGTCACACTCTCTCGACTTTTGTTATTTTATTTATTTTTATGCTCTAACTTTTGCCTAGGCTACATTTTCGGGTTTTCAACTCAGCGAGCTTTTTTTCTTCTTTTTCTTTTATTCATGCCCTAACTTTTGCCTAAGTCGCCCTTTCAGGTTTTCAACTTAATAAGCTTCTCTTTTTTTCCTTTTTTTTTTTTTTTTTTTTACAGTTTGCACAAATACTTCTGAAGCTGGTAAGGATTCATTGGCTCAATGAATTAATTCCTAGCCATATCAGTTAATTTCACTACTCCACCTAAGTAGATTTGCTTGACCACGTAAGGACCTTCCCAATTAGACTTGAATATCCCTGGGGGACCCTGATTATATGGTCAGGTTGCCTTTAGTATTAGATCACCAACCTTTATCATGTTTTGCTTGACCTTCTTTTTGAATGAGCATGCCACCCTTGCTTAATACAACTGAATGTGATACAAGGCCTTCAATCACCTTTCATTAAGTAGAGCCAACTGTTCAAGTCTACTTCTTGCCCATTAGTAATTTAGGGGTACTAGATTCAATCAATACCTATAAAGACTTCACTTCTAACTCGATCGATAGTATTGCCTCCATCCCATACACCAAAGATTATGGTGTCATTCTAGTCAACGTCATTATCGTAGTTTGATAAGCCCATAAGGCAAAGGGCAATTTCTCAGACCAGTCTTTGTATCTCTCAACCATCTTAGCAAAGATGTTCTTGATATTCTTATCTGCTGCTTACACTACTTTGTTAGCCTGTAGTCTGTAAGGTGATGGTTTATGATGGATCACCTGGTATGTTCTCAACATGTCCTTAAGCTCTGCCTGGAAATGGGCCCCATTATTTATAACAATATGGTGCAGCAAACCGCAGTGGCAGGTGAGGTTCTTTTTCTACAAATTATGTAATCTGCTTTGCCCCTAACTTACTGAAGGCTTTAGCTTCTACCCATTTTGAAAAGTAGTCCACTGCTACTATGATGTACTTATGCCTTCTAGTAAAAGCCTGTCTAACTTCTCAAATTACATCAATGTCCCATACTACAAATAGCCAAGATGAAGTCAAATTTTGTAATTCTATTAGCGATAAATGATTGAGCTTATCATGAATAAGACATTTGTGATAGCTTTGAACTTTCTAAATATAGTCATATTCCATAGTAGTCTAGTAATATCCTAATCTTAGAATTTTCTTTGCCAATATTTTCTAATTGATATGGGGGCCATAGACTCCTGCATCTTCTTTTCCATAACTTTATAAGCCTCTTCTTCAGCTAGGCATCACATATGAACTCCATCAGGCATTCTCTTATACACTACCCCATTATAAACCATAAATTACGAAGACAACCTCCAGATCACGCCCTTATCCATCTTTATAACCCCTTTTGGGCATTCACCATCTTTTAAGTACCTTTGTATATCAAAATACTAATGACAATTTTCCACTAACACCTATATCGCACCTGCACCCATGTAATACGATGTCCCAGATTAGAGTGTGATAAGTGGCATCATAGGCATTACCCTAGGCTCTTCCGAAATAGAGACTAATGTGGCCAAGGCATCAATCATTACATTTTCTTCCCTTAGCGGGTGAGGAAATGTGACCATGTAGAAGTTTTGTACCAAACCTTTCAGATGCTCTAAGTATAGTGCTAAACATTCTTGTTTCAGCTCCCACTAGTTTGTTACTTATGAAATGACCCGTAGTGAATCACCAAACACCTCTGCTACCTTGACCTTTATTTGCTTTAGGAGTTTGAGCACTAATACACAAGCTTCATACTAAACCATATTATCAGTTACCTTGTAGCCAAGCTTTTTAACTATAGGAAAGAGTTCTCATTTGGGCAAAATCATAATTACCGCTATGCATGCCCCTTTTTTGTTCATTGCTCTATCAAAGTAAACTCTCTACCCTAGTGGTTTGATTGCTCTTAACCCTTCTTATGGAAACTAGAGAGGCTTATACTCTTTTTCTTTAAGGGGTTATTGTACCAAATACTCTGAGACTACCCTTCCTTTGATCACATTCTTAACTATATACTTAATATCATATTCAGTCAACATAATCGACCATTTTGCCAATCTTCTTCTTAGGAGGGGGCCTTATAGAGGTATCTAATTAGGCCTAGCTTTGAGATGATCTCCATTGAGTATGATTGAAAGTAATGCCTTAGCTTCTTCATTGCTTAAACTAGAGCCAGACAAGTCTTCTCCATTTTATTAACTCTCTTTATAAGCTAATAACTTCTTATTGAGGTAATATACTGTGAGCTCACTCCCTACTTTATCTTCTTGAGCCAACATTGCACCTACAGAACTATCGTTCACCATCATATACAAAGTTAAAGGTCTTTTGGGCCTTAGTGGCTTCAACACTGGCAGGTTAGTCAGATACTCTTTTATCTTTTTGAATACCTCTTGACACTACTCATTTCATTCCATCGGTTGATTCATCATTAGTAACTTAAAAATGGGTTCATAAATGAGGTTAATCTTATTATACACTGGCTGATATACTGTAAATAATGCAAAAAATCTTGTACGTCATTTTCTATCTTAGGTGTAGGCATCTCTTGAATAACCTTTACCTTATTTGAATCCACTTTGATTTCCTTGTCCCTAACTACATGTCCCAATAGCTTACTGGAGGTGGCCCCGAACATGCACTTTTTAGGATTTAGCCTCATATTGTTTTCATCAACTCTCTTCAGAAACTTTTCCAAAGCTTCAAAGTGCCCTTCCCTAGTCTTTGATTTTGCCATCATATCATTCACATATACTTCCCTCTCTTTATGGATCAAGTAATGCAGTAGGGTAGTTACCATTCACTAGTAGCAATACGTTCCCCACTCTGTGATAAAAGTTTCCTTCACCTTATCTATGGTAGCTATGAGAATTTGGTTATACTTGGAGAATCCATTTATGAAGGAATACATGACAAAGGTTGCGACACTGTCAACTAGCACATCTATATGCGGCAAAGAAACATTATCCTTTGGGCACACTATGTTCAAATCCCTATAGCTGACACACATCCTTACCCTTCCATCCTTTTGTAGTATCGAAACTATGTTGGCTAACTATTCCAGGTAGTCTATTACTTCTAAGAACTTGGCATTCAATTGTTTTACCACTTCTTATTAGTCTAACTAGGCCCATTTGAGTCTCATCCTTCATAATTTCTATTTCACCAGCCTTATGTATGGGTGGGTTGGGATTCTATGTTATGTAATTCTCCTATTGACCTTTAGCATGTCCTTGTACGTCAAGGCAAAAATGCTTTGGTATTTCTTGAGTAACTGTTCAAACTTTATTTGCTTATCTAGTGTGACATCATTAACAATGAGCAAAATCTTTCAATTTTCTTGTGTGCCAAGTTTAAATGTAGTAGTATGCACAAAATTAATGTTAAATATGCTTATGAAATGATGAATGCCATGCACGCTACCATCAGGAAACACATCACTCAAGTAAACAAACTCATCATTCATTAGCTTAAATTTAGAAAGAAATACTTCATCATCCTTAAAGAGACTAGAAATAAGAACATCCGTAGTATCAAAAAAGTCTTCTTCATCTAGCTGGTTAATTGAAGCCTCTTTTGTATGAACCTTCTCCTTTTCTTCATCCTTCATTCCATTAGTTAGAACTTTAAGATCAACATTCTACATAGGATTTGCCTTTTTCCCATAATCTATTCTGACAACAACCTTGACAATCCTTTCAAAACTTTATTTCATCCAATCATCTTCTAGCTTAATCTTTAGAAATTCTACCCACAGTGTTGGTCCATCTGCCATGGTAGGTTCAATTTTGGCCACAAAATTATACTTTTCCTTATCATTTACTTCATCAATGGAGTTCATAATCATACTCTCAATGTCTTGCAACTTTATCCTTGTATAGGCAACTTTAATGAACTTGCAAGGCCTATTATACTCTCATTTTGAGTCCACAGATGATGCATTCCACTTTAACAAGTAGGACCCTTTCTCTACATGTTCTTCCCCAGTGGCCCAAAAGTTTTGCTCTAGTGTATATTGCTCCCTCTGTTTATTAATGGACTTCTTTTTATCCTTCTATGGCTATGAAGACTGAGGACTATATAGATCTACATGTTAACCTGGCTCCTGACCATCCATTGTCTCTGTAACTAGTTTCCTTCATTCTTCTTTTTCTTTTTACTATTCTCCTCTTTCGACGAGTCCTGATAATTTTGATAGCCTAATTCACCAACATCCAACTAGAAAAGAGCCTTCTCAAGTTTGTCCATGTCATTGCTTAATGACTTCTTACTCTGAATGGTTCTTTGCCCTACTTTTCCAATGGCTTTACGTTCTTTCACAAAGTAACCTGACAATGGACCACATAAATTTCTCACTTCTTACCTTAACCCTTCATGATGGTACCTTAATCATTTCCTTGTAGTATGCATAGGAATCTCTAGGAACTCTAATATGCCAGTGGAATTCTTCCCTAACCCCTGTCTTAGAAGGAAGCTCATGTTTTTCATCATCCTTATTACCTTTCAGATCAACCCACTTGTCAATGACTTCAGTGAGCTAAAATCTTTAAAGATATGGAACAACCACACTTAAAGTTGATACAATTTTTCTAACCTCAACACCGATGGTCACAATCTCTCCTTTGTAAAGGATCTTAATTTTTATAGTGGATAGTGGAAGACACTTCATCGAGACAATGATACCATGGCCTCCTTAAGAAAAGTGAGAAAGTAATCAGAATGTCTAGGACTGTAAACTCCGTCATGGCCTCGATTACTCCTATTTTCACCATAGTCTTGAATACACCTGTAGCTGGCCTTCTATTATCATCATAGGCCCTAATGACACTATTAGAATCATTTAAATCCTTTTTAGACAACCCAAACATGCACAATAACTTTGTTGGATAAATGTTAATCTTAGATCCATCATCCACCATCACACACAGAGTATGCCTTCCTTTCATTTCATCTCAGATGAACAAAGCTAAATTGTGATCCCTTCCATCTTGTGGCAAATCCTCATCTAAAAAGGTGATTTGGCCCTTGTGAGTCACCAATGCAATGACATCTTTTAGAGTAGCTTCACTAGAAATGACTAGGCTGAACAAGGCTTCTATCATAGCCTTCTTATTCTCTTGAAAGTTAATTAGCAATTTCCACAATTGCTTCATAATAGGGTTGTTTTCCTCATTTTCCTTTGCAACAAGCCCTAATTCCTGCTTTTTAATCCTTGGTTTTGTGAACTTCTCTGTCAGGGTAATACTTCCCACTATGAGTCACATGGTTCACCTGCTTGACTTTTTTCTCTTTATTGCTTCCCTGTCATAAATGAATCATTCTTCTCCTTCATACCTCCTCTGTTTGCTCATCTGAACTTTTCCATGGATTGATAGTGCAAAAAACTAAAGCCTCCTTTGTGATCTTCTCTACAGTGGCTATAACAACTTCTTTAAGAATCATAAAATCTGTTATAAATGTCCATTGACTTATAATAGGAACATTACGATAGTTTGGGAGAGGGTTTCCTTGAATAGTAGGCCTACTAGAGTTAAGTGGAATAATCATCTTGTTGTCAATAAGATCTTGAATCTCATGCCTCAATCTATAATAGTCATAAGTTTTGTGACCCACTTCTTGATGAAAAGCTTATAAAGCATTAGTGTCATATTCCCTAGGTAATAGATTGGGAGATGGTCTTGGTGCTAAAGTCTTCAACACTCACTTCTTTTGCAACTTTTCAAATGCCTTAGATAGAGGCATCCCTAAATCTGTAAACTATTTAGCACCCACAATGCATTAACATCAACTATTTTGCTTTCTTTTACTTGGGGCTAAGATGGGGCACTTCTTATTCTCCTATACTGTCTTTTTAACTCAGATTCTGACTCCTCAGCTTGCAGGACTATTTCTTGATCCTCAAAATTCCTAATCAACATTCTTTTAATTATCTAGTATTGATCCCTAGTAAAGAGCCTTTCATAATCATTATAACTTGCTCTCTCTTAGTAGGCCTTGTGATTGCTTCTAAAGTTATTTTCTTCTATCTCCTAATGTAATCATTAAAGCACTCACCAATTTTCTACTTCAAAGATTCTAAGTCTTGCAATGTGACTTCCAAATTTGAATTTACAAGCGTAGTGCCTTTCAAAAGCTTTTGTAAGCTCTTTTTAATCTTTCATGATAGTCTTTAGCTAGTTGAAGTACCATTTCTTAGTAGATCCCTCGAATGACAACTCGAAGAGCTCCAACATTGTATCAGTTAGTACCTTATATGCTTTCATGACTAACACATATGTACGGACATGGTCATTTGCATTTTGGGTTCCTATGAACTTTGGTAGCTTAGGCATGCATAAATTAGTTGATAGTTTCTCAGGCTTATGAATGAACAATTCTTTAATGTCTGTTCACTTTTCTAAACCTTTAACACTTAGAGCTCTTTATATTTTCTCTAGCTATTTAACAAAGTCATCGAATCAAGTACTCTCTTTCCTGACTTTCGTAGCCTTATTAAAGACAATTGTGGCATTACTCATGTCCTTAGCCATTTTGTTCTCATGGTATTCCTTCATCCCAAATAGATCATCATCAATCACTATTGGTTGGGGGGCTTCTATTAGTGCTTTCCCTTTGTCAATTCTATTGGTGGATATGTCACCTTTGTTTAAGATCTCATTAACCCACTTGTTTACTTCTTCGACAAACCTCTCTTCTATCTTGTGATTAAAGTCAGCCATAAGCCTCTCTCCAAAACTTTAGGTGGTATGTTTAGTTCCATGACTAGACTAGCTTCTTTACTTATACTAGGCATCATACTTTTCCTAGCAAGTCGGTTATTTCTTCTTTTTTATGAGGGTTTGGATAGAGCTATGATGGCTACAAGACAATGGGTTTTAGAATAATGCATGAGCAAGTAATTAATGCATGTATGCATGATATGCATAAGTCACTTTGCAAAAGATCCTTCCAACCTTATTCTTCCCACACATGAGGTCAAGTAGCTCTCTCCTAGGTAAAGTCCCATTCTTATACCATCAAAGGGAAAAAAATGCACAAGGTCACCTCAGTCTAAGAAAAGTTAAAGTTTAAAAAAGAATATATACACAAAGGCATTAAAAGGACAAACTCTTTACATAAAAAAAAAGAAAAAGCAAGGAAAGAAATCCCTATAAGGAAAAAGAGATACATAGAAATTATTTACATGGCGGGGAAGGGGAATACATAAGTTTTTACATATAGGAAATAATTACATCACAGGGAATAGAGTTACATTTACACTTACATTGAGGATACATAACCATGTTCTTTAAGGACTTTTACTCTTCCTTGAAGAAATGCAAACAAGGGTGTGCCCTATTCCAAGGTACTATTAGTTCTTACATGCACCTCACGGTTACAAGGGTTGCTATTGTTGATGGCTATCATAAGCTTGGGGATGATTGTCATGATCCCTCATTTGATATACCCAAAGGTACTAGGCACATAAGCGATGAATCCTCCTTACAATCTCCTAAGCCCGAATGGAACTTAAGTCTCAAGTTTAGAGAACCATCAATTCGTCTAAAGACACCTAATGCTCGTAGTGAAGTGTAAAAACTACATGAATATAAGGGACTATGTTGATAACAAGTTTAAAAGATTAAATGTGAAGTCAATTTTAGATCCCCAGCAAAGTTGCCACTGTGAGTGCCTTGATGTTTTGTGGTTATTCTCGAACAAGTGGAATCTTATTTACGACTCCATCCTTTTATCGATCATTAGTGGATTGAGAGGACGAGGATCTTTATATTGGTAATGACCCTTAAATATGGCACACGTTTGGATTAATGGTGGATCCTTTAGGCCTTGAATATGTTTAAAGCCTTAAGCCCAAATAATGGTCATTGGGGGACCATAGTGGGATGTTGGCCCTAGTGCACCAAGAAGGGGGGATGGCGGTTGAATTGGTGGCAAATTTGAACTTTCAATTTTAGAGGAAGTACACAAGAATGAAAGATTAGAGAAAAGGGTAGGAGAAGAATGAACACAAGAGTTTTATAGTGGTTCGGGTATTAACCAACCCTACATCCACTCCCCAATTCACCAATTGGGTATTTCACTCAATCTCTTGTGTTTTACACGCTCACACTCAACTTAGTGTTTGGGCTCACACCAAACCTTACAACTTGTGTTTTATAGGCTCACACAAAAACCTCTTACAAGTGTTTTCAAGGCTCACACTAAAACCTATCATAAGTGTTTTCAAGGCTCACACTAAAACCTATATAAGAGTTTTATAACTAGGCTCACTCTTAAACCTATACAAGAGTTTTACAACTAGGGTAACTCTCAAACCTAAACAAGAGTTTTACAACTAGGCTAACTCTCAAACCTAAACAAGGTGTTTAAAGCTCACACCAAACTATTTACAAAGAAATAAAGAATTAAAGTTGAGAAATAACTTTGTAAGAGTTTTGGCACTACCAATTGTTCTTCTCTTTTGCATTAACATCAGTTTGGTGGAGTATTTATAGTCCACATCCACCAAAGAGACGTTACTCTAAAACTATAAACAAATCTCTAAGATGTGCTAGGCAGATTCAGCATTAAATGCTTGTCAGGATGAAATCACGATCGCTACTGCCATTTCGCGGTCACGAATTTTCCATTGAGGCTGAAAATCCTGTTGGTCTCTAACGGCTAGTCCATGTGTCAGCTTTCCATTGGTTATCCAAGAAAAGTAGCCGTTGGTCTTTCTAATGGATATTAAAAGTCGCGGTCGCGATCAGTACTTGTACAGGGCGCGACTAAGATGTAAATTCATCTGTGATTTAACCTAGGCTCCTTCAGCTAGTCGCGGCTGTGAATTTGCCCACAGATTCTTTTGACCTAGCTTCATCCATTCTTATAACAGTGTTGCGGTCGCGACTTAAGGGGCACTGATCGCGAATTCCTTTGTTCTCTTAAAAGATGGAGATTTTGACTTTTATTGAAAATAACTTTTATAAGCTATAAAAACAACACTTAAAAAAAAAGACATCAGATTTTTAATCTATATTGTCAAGATCAAAAGAGAGATTTGACTTAGGTTTGAATAACCTAGTCTAACACGGGACAATAAATTGGTACCATCCTTAGGAAATGTAGAGTCGCCACCCAACTTTGGTTAGGAAAAGAATATAGGGAAGGCAAAATCTAAACCTAATCTAAGTCAATTAGAAGACCCATTTCATCTTCATCATATAAGAGATCGGGTTCAAAAATTGGGTATGGCTTGGGGAAAAGGTTAGGCACCCCCAAATTACCCCGATATTAGGATCTGGCCTTTGAGCATCTTTGGTTCACTTTTAATGCTTTAATCGAGTTATTGATTAGTCTGATTATCACCCCTAAACATACATCTAAGCGTAATCCATTTAGACAAACCAAGTCATCACACTAAAGAGAGGGGGTCATGCACTCATGTATGGGGCAAACTTGCATCATCCATTCACACATAACATCCATAAGAGGGGATATGGATCATGTATTCATGTATAAGGTAAACATGCATCATTCATTCACACATAACATCCATAAAAGGGGATATAGCTAAGGTCAAGTCCATGGTCTAATCCTAAGTACTCACATCTACACCTAAAAGAAGAATCAAATTAGTAATAAATTACTTGAAAACAAATAAGCAAAGCAATCTAAAGTAAACAAAGAATGGAAATTATGGTATATAATGATTGCTAGACCATATCTCCGTAGTTAAGGCACCTAACATGTGTCTAAGTCTAAGATAACCTATTCAATAATCACAAACTAGAATTTACAACTCATAACACACATATACAAGTTTAAAAATCATGGATACAATGAAGGAAATAAACACACACACACGGACACACACACATACACACACACATGTGCCAAACATTGGAGGATATAAGGTGGCCTAAAGTAAAGATTCACTCAAGTGAGGTTCTAGGATCATTGAACCCTCGACTCATTTTGCTTATAAAATGCCAAAACATTTAAGGTAGAATCTAACATGGGAGTAGTTAGAATACCCATAGTAGTCCAAGGGATCAAAAGACTAGAAAAATACTATTCACATGACTAATCATGGACTTTAAAACAAAAAAAGGATATCAAGGTCAAAGGAAGCATGAGTTTTTTTTCTAGGTTATCTCCTTAAAATGTCAAAATAGAAATAAGAAAAATAGAACTTGGAACTCAAAGGCAATAGAAAATACAAAGAATCTAATCAAGACATCAAAGAACTAGAAATATTATTCACATGACATTATGCATTCTAACACAAAAAGGATTACCAAGGTAAAAGGAAACTTGAGTTACTCTCTTAGTTATCTTATCAAGATGTCAAAGCAGAAACAAATCTTGACTTAAAGTTCAAAGGAATAAGAAAATCACATAAGAATTTTAAGTGAGAAAAGCAAAGAAAACCATTTTGAAAGTTAACCAAAACTCCATTTTGAAGTGAATAGGTGTCTCATACCATAAAGTCTCCTCATATTCTATCATTGGAGTAACCAAACATTCTAAACAACCCCCTAAAATCAAGAAATCCGAAAGAAAGACGATGAAGATTTTCTATTAGATTATAAGAAACCTAGGCTGTATAGCTCAGGAAAATAACTATACAACCTACTAACAAGGTTGTACAACCCTCATTTTCTAGGTTTCAAATAAAAAAAAGAGGTGGAAAAGGGGAATAAGAAGAAGAGAAAGGGGAGTCACTAGGATGTTCCAACAGTGTCTTTACACTTAAAAGCTCATGGTTCACTTAATATCCTCTAATATTTTTTAGGGAATGCCCAAACATAAAGGGAAAGAGGTCTAGTGCTACCTTGGAAAGGGTTAAATTAGGATTTTAGTTTTCTATGTTTGGTGGTGTTTAGGAGATATTTTTGCAGAGTGAGCTGAGGGTTTCCAATCCATATTTATCTCTTTAAAATGGGGGGTATTTAAGGGTGTTAGGTGGGTGCACATTGCTAGAAATAGTTATAGCTACACCATGGATGCATCCAATCATAGAAAATAAGAGTGTTATACTGGTATAAGGATTTGTGTATGGGCTATACAACCAAGAATGAATTGTATATCCCTGTGTTTAGGCTATACAACCTTAGGGTTTAATGGGGGGACCACTTCTAGAAAGTTCTATAAGTTAGGGCTTTAGCAAGGCAATATAACCTTAGGGAAGGCTATATAGCCTTGAATTGAGCATTGTACAACCCTAATTTATGGGATATATAACCCATCTAGCTTGGTTAGTAGTCCCTTGACTAGGCTTAGTCTTAGTTTTGAACTTTTCTAAGGTTTCTAGGCTTTTCATCCCTTACTTTGAGCAATTCCTCTTTGCATTCTAGGGATATAGTTCAATGATTTTTGTCATTGGGCTTTCTATCCAGAGGTTCATAATTTAATGCTCATAATATTTATTGAAAATAATAAAACCAAGCATGGATTTTTATAAGATTGGATTTTATACTATTGTTGGATTGCTTTTGTTATAAGTTATATGCTAAATAGATTTAGTAAGGAATCAGTTGAAAGCGAAACGTATGAGCATAAGATTTTTTGATTGCTAGGATGTGAGCTTAATGACGAGATCCTTGTTGAGATCATCCTCAAAATGGTAAAGTGAATAATGCGTAAGAAGGGGTAATGCTTGGACAAACCTTAAACTGAACCTACCCTATAAATACATAATCTTATAGAAGCACCATTTCTAGATTTCCATAAGTTATCTATACAACCAACCTAGATAGCTGTATAAATAACACGCTAAAAACTAAATAGACAAATAACATGCAATAATGACATAATTATCCTACTTAGTTTTACAACTAAATAGTTGTTTATACATATAATATCTTGCCTTTATAGATGATTTCAAAACCCTGAAGTCTAGAATACTCAATGATCTTATCTATAGAAAGAGAGGGAGAGAAAAGAATAAGACAACCTATGCTATGTAGCACATGTGATGTAAAACAATGAGGCACTAAGCATGAAGAAACACTCAAATATAAAGGACCAATGACACAAGCATACCTTAAGAAGTTTAAAAAAGCTTTTGGGAATGTTTGTGTAAGAAGAAGTCAAGAAAGCAAGCTTTGGAGCATTTAGTGGATTCTCTTCATAAGTGCAAAATAGTCATTTTATACTTCAATTTCTTATATGGATCCTCAATATGAAACCTATAAGTCCAACTCTTCAAATGGAGAAAATTGCACTATAATTGCTCAAAAAAGTTATAGAAAATTCTAAAATGCTTCCAAGAATATTCCAAACATCTTTAGTTGCAAAAACAATCATATTAAAAAGGACATCAGGGGGTAACACATATGGTCAAATGATCAATAAAGTGAAGTAAAAACTTTTCCAAGATATACAAGATCTCAAAAATATTCCCCCACTTCTTTTCTCAGCCGAATGTTGTGCTTATTTAGAATATAAATTTTTGTTATTTTCTTCAATTGGAACAATATCTAATTAGGAGTTCTTATTCTCTTGTTGGTTGAATAGTATATGGCCTTCTTCCTATTTAGTTTCTTAATTTCTAGAATTGGAATTAGTCTTTTATTCCTAAATAGATGAGCATTGTAATGCCTATAAATAGGTAATCCAAACCATGTACTTAGCATTGAATTTTGATGAATATAGTTTTGATTTCTTATGAGAAAATTTTCTCTTTTTTTGTTCTTGAAAGAACTTGGTGAGGTTATTAAGTGAGGGGTTAATTAAACTTTGCAAACTAGTTTAATTCTGAACTTAACATTGACTTAGTTAATTCTAGGTTTGGACTTAAACACCCTTTAATTCTTTATAATTTAGGTTACTAGATACAAATTTTCTAGATGTCTAGTTGGGAGTTAAAGTTTCATTGCTTGATTCTTAATAGATCCTTAGACAAAGGTAACAATATTACATACGAGTTTGGGACAAGTTATTTACATTTGTATCAACATGTTTACTCTTTTTTCTTTATAAATATGTTACCCCTTGAAGAGTGAGGTGGAGGCTATTTTTTCCTAATGAATTATTACCAAAGTGAATACATAGAAGCCATAAGCACCCTCTCATTCATAGAAATCCATAACCATTCACCCACGCTTAAAGTTCAAGGTTAAAAGACTACACATAAACTTTTTCTTATATTGGAATCTTTGTATATTGTAGAAGAATTACATCACTTGAGGTGCCTTTGTGGGCCATAGATTAGCCCTAATACATTCCAAGCCTTCTTTCATTTTTCTTCCCTTTTTTCGTCTTATTCTTTTTTTCTTTGTGGTTTTTGTTTTTGCCAATAACATACTAAGAGCTATGTATAGACACCTAATTGTTTATACAAATATATTTGTCATCTATATAGACCACCGGTTAGTCTATAAAGAACACTAACACTACTCATAAGCATTATTCATAAAAGTGCATTTTTCTCCTCTTCTTTTGATTTCTAACCATTTTCTTTGAATCTTAAACCTAAAAATAGATAGAATGAGGTAGGTTATGACAATCAAATACCTTTATTTTGCATAATTAGCCATATTTTATATTTAAATATCATTTTATGAGTTTTTTAGACTTATTTATAACTTTGTTTTCACCTTCTTTGTCTCCTGCATCTGTGTGATTAGATAAAAAGAGATGGGGTGAGGTTAAAAGGCTAACGATCCTTGGATTCATTTTTATTTTCTATTTATTTGGTGTATTTTATCTTATTTTTCATTATGTCTATTAATATAATCCTTGAAAGGCGTTGATTAGTCTTTCTCATGGCTAAACTAGCTCCCATTCCATCTTTATGGTATAGGTTGTAAAGAGAAGTTATAGACACCTATGAACACTCATTATAAAAAAATTAATAGTTTACCTATGAAAATTTTCATGGGTAAACTGTTGAATTTTTTAGGTAAATAATTTTACTTATGAATTGCCTATGGATTCCATTCGTAGGCAATAAGCTACTTAAGAAAATTTGCCTATGTCATAGGAAAATTTTACCTACTAATTACCTACAAAACTTTTCTATAGATAAATCGTACCTATAAAAAATTTCATAGGTAAATGAAAAATTTTCCTAGCAAAATTAATATAGAAGAAGTGACTAACTTCATTGGTAATTTTTTACTAATGGAAATTTTTGTAGGCAATTTCGTAGATAAATATTTATCTACAAAATATTTTTAATGGCAATTTCATAGGTAAATACTTACCTATGAAATTTTTTCTAGGCAAATACGTAGGTAAATATTTACCTATAAATAGGCATATCTGTAAGTAAATATTTATCTAGAAAATTTTTCATAAGTAAAATTCTATTGGTAATTTTACCTTTGAATTATTTTATAGGTACATTGACTTGTTATTATTCTCAAATCTATTAGTAATATGTTGCTAAATAGTAAATTCATATTTTTTTAATTTATTATTATGATTCATTTACTTACTAATATTGTAAACATGATAAAATTTAATAATTTGATATAAAAGAAAAATATATGCTACAAATTTTAAATATCAATGTTGTTACAAAAACATAATTCACATATTCTATATTAAAACACTTTAAAGCTCTATCACTAACTCAAAATAATCTCTTCACATAACTCATATACGAAAGTAAACATGTCAAACTTTATTTCCTATCATTGTTTGAGCCAATCAAGGAGAATAAATTGATTATCCATCATCTATGATGCTACTTACAAATATTCAAGGGAGAATCTCTTATGCTTTTGCACAATGCTTCTTGTCCATTGATCTTCTACATATTAAAATCTCAAGTAGCATAATACCAAAGCTGTAATTAAGTGTCCTGGAAAGAGGCAAAAATTGTTCAGCATGTTAGATCAATGATTGAGTTAGTGAAAGAATGTTAGATCAACCATGAAAAGTTTTAAGTCCCAGGCTGAAAGAATGTGTCCATTAGGAGCTAATTAATCAATATTTGGTTATCAAGCGACAAATAATTAGTGCTAGCAGCCAACATTCATGATCATGGACAATATCAACCTTCTAACTAGAAGATTTCTAAATGATCTCTGCCATCTTACCACTAAATTATAATGCCAAATTAGATTATCTAAAACCATTTGATCGTTTTACAGATGCAATTATTACTAGATCATTGCACCTAATTTTCATAATAAAAACTCATACAAAATAGCATGCCCAATCATCGCCATACAAATTAGTCATATACTCATGTCAATATGAGTATAAAAACCTATAGTAGTAGTATAAATATAAAAAAAGGCATATTAAAAACCAAAATATTCCCAAAAAATAAAATTTAAAATATAGTTCATAAATGAGCTGTAATGTGCAAACAATTGACGAAGCAAAGGATTATCAAAAACCAAAATCCTTATGAATCTATAAAAAGTAAATATATAAATAGAAGGGTATCTTGTAAGAAATTACATTCTAAATGATAGTTAAACCATTATAGTGTTTCTGATTTTCCCTACAAAGGAATGCTTAGTGAAGAACACTTGAAAAACTTTTAGATAAATTAAAATATAAATGGCATCTAATTAGAGCATACCATAGAATTCAATGTTACATTATAACTTAAAGCTCAACCTTAAGCCATATGCCTCAATATACCTTTATGGACAATAGTTTCAACCATAAGAAAGAAACCTTACTAATAAAAACACATGAACAGTAGTCAGATGTGATAACTCCTTGATATTTGAAAGAACTAATGTTCTATTAAAAACGAGTAAACACAAGTTAAGGGGAGACTATGTTTTCCATAGTCACTGTTATGCTTAAGCTAGAGAAGGTTTTGAGAGCTGTTGTAAAGATAAGAGCTTAAAAGTATGATTAAATAATGAATAAAACCATAGACAATAATGTACATTGATTGTGTGAAGATGATGAATACATATACCTTCATTATTTCTAGATCTTTCCCAGACATGATAATAGTAGTATCTGTTAGCTTTGTCTTTATTTTCCCATGAAACTTAGAGAGATGCGTACTACATAACCACCTTATTTGAATGTTAAGCATGTCTTTCTATGAACGATTCATCCATTTGGATATTTAGATGTTCGGGTATAGGCCTTTTAGTTCATTTTGTTCAACCTCTACTTATTTGGTAATTAACATGTTCAGCTGCCAACCTATTTAGTCATTCACCCATTCGGCTCTTGACCTTGTTATGCTCTTTGACTCCCTAGGAAACACATGACAACTTTATAAAGGGAAAATGCCCTATAATGTCCTTTTATAGGGTATTTGGTGATATATATACCATTAATAGTCCCCTCTGCAGGGTTATACTCCTGGTATTTGTGGCAGTATTTGCCTTTATCTTATTATATTATTTTTGAATGAAGACTTTTTTCTAGGCGATTCTTTTATGTGAAGCATCTATTACTTCTTAAGCTATCACATCGCTTCATGTTCGAACTAATTATTGTAGTTTTAAATTTCAAACACGAATGTCTATTGAGTACCATAATTAATTGGGGCATGACCTTAGGGTTTTCTCCTTATAATATATAAGATGCCCTAATTCTTTTTGTCTCTTTCCTATTATGATTTCCTTCTTTCTATTATATGTCTTCTTTTTTATTTCTTCTTATGTGAGGTATTTTTATGTTTCATAAGGTAGTCAGTTCTTCTCTTAATCCTTATTGTTTTTCGATTTTCTTGGGGAAATGGTGGGATTGTCTAGACAAGCTTTGGTAAAACTTTGAGAACACCCTTTAGTGGTGACAAGGGATTACCTACAAATTTTTTGGGAAATCTGTCATATCCTTGAAGAGTATGAATGGTCTTGCTGCCCTAGAAATTTTAGGGTTTCTTGTAGTAGACAAGAGGTCGATTATTGTATATAAAGAGTAAATAAAGGAGGGAAGTGTATTAGGTTCCCCTTTCACCCATTGCTTGTAGATTACCTCTCTTTCTATGTCATTCCTCTTACCGAACTTCATCCAAATGCTATTTAGATTTTTTTTGTATTATTATCAAGATATGTCATGTGAGGGGATTATCCTTAAATGCGACTCGTAGGTCAAATGAACCTTTTTATCCCTAACAGTTAAATACAAAATGAAGATAATGTTCAACCTTCCTACTTTTATGAAGGAATAGTTGGAAAAGTTTTTTGTATTGTCCCACTCATCTACTTTTAACCATCTTTCTTAAACTTTCCATGATAAAGCTGCCTCACTGAAAGGAGACATAGTTTAAGCTGATTAACAAAAATTATTTAAAATTATAATAGGCATCAATCCTTTATAGAGGAAATATGTTTGACATTTCCGCATGTATGGGTTATTTCATATCGAGAATCCTCCTTTACCATTAAAGAAGGGGGATTGTTCAGATGAAGAAGCGATCGAACTTGTCAAAGAGCCATCAAAGTCTTTCGAAGAGTCTCTTATTAGGAGAGGTATTAAATTATTTATTTACTTCATTCTTACTTTATTGATATGTACTAAATGATTTGTAGTGCAGAAAAAATAGAGTTCCTGAGTACTCTACATGTTGACCTAGAAGATATGGAGATCATCCTGATAAATGATGTTGTTATGTTCGATGGATTTGCCGAAGGAGCAGTAGTTAAGGACTCTGTTTTTATTCCTATTTTTGAGTCCACCACCATGGGTGTTTTAGATCTTGGCACTATTATGAAGCCTACCTCGAACATCTAAACTGTTAAGATCTTAGCTTTCACCAAGGGTAAGGGTAAGGAGGTGGTGGAGGAGATGGAACCTAGAAAAAGGAAAAAGACAGGCAAGATAGGCTCCTCAACTTTAGCTAAGGATAAAGGTAAGGAATATGAGGGTAATGTTAGGTCGTAGCCCCTTCTTATTCTTGGTGCTGAATAATTTAGTTTGAACATGGCAGGTCCAAATAATTATCTGACGATTTATGACAAACTTTTAGAGTTATATGATTTAAAGAGGATCACCCAGATTGGATGAATCTATCTTCAATAGATATTGCGAAGGTCAGTACAAATTATTTCTTGAAGGGCTGTAGGCCCTTAATGAGTCTTAAAGGTGTAAAGCCATTGTGGAGGCTTCCTTTTCTGTAAGTGTTGAACCTCCTATTATTTTACAAATTATTTTTGTACTCACTTTTACTAAAAATTTTTGTTCCTTCATCAAATAGAAAGTTAAGACCAACTTGTAGAGGTTTAAAAGAAAATGAGGAAGATCATAGACCACTTCAATGCAAAACATAAGTAAAATAATGATTGGCATACTATCGATTTGAATCAAACTCATCTTTCTTGCAATGAAAAAATAAAAATGTAAGGAATTAAGATCATTCATTCAAAAAATTCTCTTGCTCAGACAAGCAGCTAGTTAGATTCTACTTGTAAAATAATAATGCACTTATGGCAAACCTTAGAGGGTATAGTAACCTTAGGGATGATTCTTGAGGCTGAGACTTCAGATACGTGCTCCCTTGTCATGAAAGGGTATGCATAAGCTGTTAGAAGGTCTTTAAGGGAGGCATAAGATAAAGGAGATCAACTTTGATGGGTTAAATGATGTGTACAACATTTATTACAAAAATAAGATGGGTGGTGTGCTGGCCTATGGCATGCCCTTTCCCTATGTTTGGTTCGAAGTCAGTGAAGAGAACATGATGACCTAGTTGATTACAACTGTAGGATCTGCTAAGACCTCTCTTCCTGACATTACTTTGCCTGCTTCTAACTTGGGGCATGGAAAGGGATCCCCCATTCTTATTTTATAGATTGGGGAATCTTCTGATCCTATGATGAGTAAAACGATTGAATTTGTCCACATTCTTTCCCAAGCTACTAACAATGATGACCTCATTATGGATGTGACTCCTGATTCTAATCCATCGACTTTATAGCGTTTGTATAAACATATGTTTTTGTAATGAAGTTATTTTATATTCTTCCTTACTTTCTTCCTGTAGTGTTTCTTGTTTCTCAAGGATAAATAATAGAAGAACAAGTAATAGTCATGAATTAATACATGAAATGAAATATAAGTGAATTGGATATGGAAAATATTTTGAATGCTGAGGTTTCTAAACCACCTAAAGCTATTTGGGTCCTTTAAAAAGGCTTAAATTAATTGAATATGGGATCACCTTTTGATTTGAACAAGTCTATTGTGAGATAACCTTGATACTTTGAAATTTATGGTTTTATTAGGTGAACCAAATCCTTCATTTATAGCCTTAAAGGTTAGTTAAACCTTTATACTATGAAATTGATGGTTTTTATTGGGTGAACTGAGCCCTTTATTTATAGCTTTAAAGGTTAGCCAAACTTTTATTTTCTAAAAATTTTTTAGTTCTCTTAAGTGAAGCGAACCCCTATGTAAGTCTTATAGCTTTTTAATGGGCCAAACCCTTCATGAACAATATATGTACTGAAATACTTATTTATTGATAATACTTATGAAGATTGCCTACATTCCAAAATCTTGAGATTAAATGTCCCTCTAATGTTGCTAACTGGTTGGCCCTATTTCCTGTCACATTTTCAATTAGGTATGGACCCTCATAGTTGGCTCCCAGTTTTCCTACCCCAACATTTTGTTTACCAATTTTAGCTTTGCTATGCATAAGATTGCCTTTTTGAAAGGATAGTTAATGAACCCTTTTATTATGATATGCAACAACTTTTACTTTGTATGCTACCATTTTGATTAACACTTATTCTCTTCGTTCTTTATGTAAGTCAAGATGCAACTTTGCTCATTTGTTGTTGATGTTTAGATTGAAGTGCTGAACTCTGGACTATTCATGTCAATTTTTATGGGGACCACTGCTTTCATGCCATAGGCGAAGGTGAAAAGTGATTCTCCATGGGCTTTTTAAGGGTCATTCGGTATGTCAAAAGAATGTTAGTTAGTTGTTTAACCCATTCTCCTTTGACTTCATTGAGTCTTTTATGTAGCCCATTAAAAATTATTCTATTAATGACCTCTATTTGCCCATTTGTTTGATGATAGGCTACTGAAGTGAATCTGAGATTAATGTGGAGGTTTTTACAAGTTTGCTTGAAGCTGTCGCATTCAAACTACTTTTTATTTTTCTGTGATTAGGGTGTTAAAGATGTTGAACCTGCAAATAACTTATTTTCAAAAGAAAATTTCTACTTTTTTTGCTATAATGATGGCTATTGCTTTGGCCTTTATCCATTTGGTGAAGTAGTTGATGGTGATGATGATGAACTTCTTTCATCCTGTGGCTTAAGGAAAGGGGCCTAGAATGTCCATTCCTCAAATGGAAAATTACCATGGACTAGTGATGCTGATCTACTGAGTTGCAGGGACTCTTAAGATTTTATCATGTTTTTAACATTTTTTGTAAGTACATACCAATTCTTCTTCATCCTTCTTGACGGTTGACCAATAAAACCCTTAGAGTAGGGCCTTCGGGGCCATTACATGTGATCCTTCATGTGTGCCATAAATCCCTTCATGAATCTCATTATGAACATAGTTGCTTTCCTCCTTAGAGACACATTTAGTTTAGTGATGTGTGGTAGATGCCCTATAGATCGTTCTGTCTTGGTATGAATACTTAGACACTCTTTTGCACCTTCAATGCCTCTGCTCTATCCTTCAACAACTATTTATTATTAAGGTATTGGATAATTGGTCTCATCCAAATGTTTAGTTTTATTACATTGAGGACCTTATCCTTAACTATGATGGGTTGGAATTGTTCTTCCTTAAGGGTTAAGTTCTATAATGTTCTCCTTATTCTGTTACTGCTTTAGTGATGTCATTTTCTTTAGCATTCTTATCCCTTGAGATTCGAGTAAATGTTCAGGTTCCTCCTTATTGGGTGAGCTTATTTAGTAGGTGTTGACATCTTTTTAAGTACCATGCTAAATTGCCATTTTTGATTTGGAAGTCTCTTGTGACCTAGTTAACAACCAACATAGAGTTATTGAATACCTATAGTCCTTCTAGTTTCACCCCAAGTGGTAGGTGAAGTCCAATGATTAGGTTTCAAATTTTATGATGTGGTTAGTTGGCATTAAATTTTAAAGTGATAAAATATATTATTTTAATTTTACTAGAGTATTGGAGCATAACTCTCGCTTCTGCTCCATATTCATTGGATTCTTTATCCATGTGCAATGTCCATACATCCTTATGTAGTGTTTTTATCTATTCATCACTTATCATCTTCATGACAAAGTCAGCTAAACAATGAGCCTTTAAGGTCATTCAGGGTTCATACCTAATGTCATATTCACTGAGCATGAGGGCCTAATGTACCAATCACCCAAAAGTGTTTGGCCTTTGGAGAGCTTTGTGTAATGGTTAGTCCATCTAAATCACAATAGCATGCGCTTAGAAATAAGGTCTTAGTTTCCCTATTGAGATCACCAGAGCCATAGTGAGCTTTTCCAACTTTTGATATCTTATCTTGGCCTAGTGAATGACTCTATTGGTGTAATAGATAGGGGGTATTGTTCATCATTTACTTCTCAGAGAAGTACTGAGGCCATTATTTCTTGCATTGTCGCTAGGTATATATAAAGAGTTTTGCCCACTTCTGGTCTAATTAGGAGAGGGGAAGTGGTAAGGAACTTTTTAAGTTCTTCAAAAATGTTATCTAGCAGCCTTTGGACCATTTAAAATGTTTTACATTCTTCAAACTCATATAGAATGGTAAACATTTCTTTGCTTAAAAGGAAATGAAACATCTTAATATTGTAATTTATCCATTCAACTTTTGTACCTCATTGACTATCTTTGGAGGTCTTATATTTAGGATTGTTTGAATATTTAGGGTTCGCCTCAATACCTCATTCAAAAATCATGAGTCCTAAACACTTGCCTACTTTGACTTTGAAGGTGCACTTTTTCTAGGTTCAGATTCATGCCATACCTATTCAAAATAGTAAAAACTTCTCACATATCATCTACATGGGATTCATTAATTTTGTCTTAATAATAATATCATCTATATATACTTTCACATTGTTACCAATCTGGTTTATGAACATGAAGTTCATAAGCCTTTAGTAAGTTGCTCTTGTGTTTAATCTGTGTCAAAGGTAGTTTTCTCCTCATCTTCTAGATCCATTAGTATTTGATAGTTTCCTTGTGTTGCCAAATAGTTATACTAGGAGAAATATGTAATTGAGTTTATTAGTTAGTTGATGTTCGACAATGGGTAGCTATCCTTTGGGCACACCTTATTTTGGTTTGTGAAGTTGATGCACATCCTTCATTTGCTAATAATTTTCCTAACCATAACAACATTAGCCATCTAGTCAAGATATTTTACCATTCTAATAGTATTTGTCTTTTAGAGTGTGAATACTTCCTCTCCCATGGCTTTTTGCTTATAGAGGGTGAACCTCATTTTCTTTTATTTTACCGAATTTGCCTTGGAATCCATATTTAGTTTGTGGCATGCTACTGAAGGATGAATTCCCAAAATTTCTTCTATCTTAGAGGTGAATGTCTCAGCGTTCTCTCAGATGACATGAGTTAGCCACCTAGTTGCTAACTAGCTAATATTTGCACCATATTTAACTATTTTATTAGTTTAATTTTAAGTTCAGTTAACTTACCAATGGGTCTAGAATGTTCTCTCTATTTTGGGTTGAATGCATCAGCCTTGGGTATTTGTTGGAGTGTTAGGTGACTGTACTCAATTGTTATCTTTTGGCTTTCATGAACTGTTGCCACTTTTCACTTGTGGGTATCTTTATAGTCATATAACTTATGCTCAGTATGACTCATGTTTCAAATAAGTATGGTCTTCTTAGGATGTTGTTATACTAAAACTCCTCGTCTATGATGTAGAATAAAGACTTTGTTATTAATGTAACATCCCTATCCCTATTCATTGGCATTATCACATGAATATATTCATTGCACAAATGATATGAAATCACATATGAGCATATGCACTATATCAAATGATATGAAATCTCACATGAACATATGCACATGATAAATAATCA
>CATIWR010002671.1:0-23826 GCA_949677035.1 Omphalea diandra | reverse complement strand
ATATATATATATATATATATATATATATATATATTCACTTCTAGAAAAATTATTTTAATATCTTAAAAAGAAAATATGTGCATGGTTTTGGAGAAGTATTAGTATTGTGTTTGGTTCAATTTTAATTTAAAATTCATTTAATTTATAAATAAATTTTTATATTTGACATACTATGATACAAATGAGGTTGATTTTTGGATCATGATTCTTATGTAGCACAAATCTCAAGCCTTTAATTCAAAGATCAAATAAGATAAACTTTCAAATCTCAATTAGACCTCTAGAAAACTTGTTTCTAGTAACATGAATTATAAAGATTCAAGAGCTGTTAATTTCAACCTTAAATTAACTAAGTAATTTAAGGCCTAGATTAAACGAGTTTGTGAAATTTATTGCGAACTCACCTAATAATCTCACCAAGTCTTATTAGAAACTGAAGAAGAGAATTAACTCTCACAAGTAATTTGCTAAGAAAAATATTCTTCAATTTTTTTTTCATTAATGAACAAGAAGGACTATTTATAGCCTTTACAAAACTTCTAGAAAACCCTAAGAATTACTTCCTAAATAGTCTTTGAAATTTGCCTAATCTATTTAGGAAAAAGGATACTCCTAAGTTAAATAGTAAATAACTAAAAGATAAATTAGATATCTTCCTAATTATAAAAGAAATTTCTTATATAAGTAAATATAAAATTTCCTAATTAGAAAAGGAAGAGAATGATAAGTTAAAATCTTGTCAATCTTCAAAAGATATTTTGACTTGACTTTTCTTTCATATGTGCCACCCCTCCATTAGTTCATGTTTAGGACTTTTATTCTTACATCAAAGATACTTGAAATATTCGTAGAAGTTTCTTAGAATCTTTTTGGAACCTTATAAAACCTTCTCGGATCTTCTAGAACATTTTGTCCCTTTTGTAGAGTTAGATTTCTTGATTTTATTTTGAGGATCCACACATGAAATGAAAATTCAGAAATGATTATTTTTCCCTTATGAAGGAGATTGTCCAAATAAAGCATGTTCAAATATGACAATTTCCAAATATGGCAAGTTTTGAAGATTTTGTGATGTCTTCCTCTTTTCGAAGGAGAACTCCTTGCTAGTCCCTTCCATTCTTTGTAACCTTGATCTTGTAGCTAACTTGGTTCGTATCATTCTCTCTCTCTCTTCAAAAAGATTTGTCTTCGAATCTTAGCCTACAAGACAACAAAATTAAGTACAAAAACTAATGAAGATAGATCTAAATCTAACTTACGATGCAAATTGCAAGTATCTCCACCTGGATCAAATACAACTCACATGAAACTACCTATAAAAAGGTTAGAACACACTAAAGAAGTAGGAAAAGAATGAAAAATGAAAATAAAGTAACAAAAAGAAACCCTAAAAAACATTTTCTATCTAGTATGGAGAAATACCAAAGCATCAAATTTTTATAAAATGAAAACACTAGAAGATCTAGGTGTATCAAAATAAGATTTACAAAATCAAATTTGAATATAAAACATAAGAATTTTTAAAATCAAAAGAAAACTTTTTTCCTAACCAACACCTAAAATAAAAACTAGAACAAAACAATGGTTTATAAACATTAAAACAAGAAGAAGAACATTTAGAAAGAAAGAATTTTGAAAAACAAGAACTAAGGTCTTTTAAAAAGAACACACTTCTAGAATGAAAAAAGATTTGTAAAAACAAGAATCACAAGAAGTCAAACTCCTAGAATTAAAAGAAGATAAGCTAAAACAGAATTTAAAAGGAAATAAACATTTAAAACAAAAAGAGTTCTTTGAAACACAAAAATATGAAGAAAAACGTTTATCACTAAAAGAGAAAGGACTAAAAATGTTTAAACATGAATAAGAAAATCTATCACATTGAAAACAAGAAGAAAAACATGAAAAACAATTTGAAGAAGAAGAAGAAGAAATGCTAAAAGAAGGAGACAAATGTTTAGAACAAAAGAAATCCTTTAAAATGCAAAAACAATACTTAAAACAAAAAGAACTATGCTTAGAACATATAAGATAAACACAATCACCTAAATAATAATTAGAAAAATCCCTTTTACACAAATTTGTAACCTCACACTTCATCATAGCACCATCATCAATATTAAGAGTTAAGTTAGCTTTTTTGTTAGGCTCCTCCATTGAAAACCATTCTTCATAACCTTGCAAAAGAGACATAAAAATACTATACAAAATATTATAAATTTCATTAATAGTGTAATCTATCATTTTCAAGAAAAACATTGTTATGGCCTTTTAGGAAGAATAGCTCTCATCATTCTCTTTTTCACATAAATTTTCCTTTTTTTCACCCTTTCCTTTTGCTTGCACATCTCTTAGGTTTGGTACATTCACTCTAAACTCTCCTTTTTCCACTCTTTGCTTGCACCACTCATGGGTTTTTTCTCACAGTTCTCCTTTTATTTTTTTCACTCTCATGCGCACTATCTCTCTCTCTCTCTCTCTCTCTTTATTTTATTTTCTTTTTGAATGTCGGCATCATCTTTTTTTCCAACTAATACATCATCATGATTGAGATTTTCAATTTGAACATTTGAACAAACTTCTAATAGTTGTTTCTCTACATCATGTAAACTAGTACTATCATCATCTTTCAATATTGTGCAGACATGTTCAAACTCTTGTCTTTTAATGCTTGTATCAACATGTAAAAAAGAAGTTTGAATGTCAAATGTACCTTTAGAAATAAGAATCTTATCATCAATGGTGGCTTTATAAGCTTGTGTAGGCCTTGGAAACAATTCTTCATAGGAATTTGGGGCATACCTTTTTACAATCTTCTCTTTATCCCTTGCCATATAGAGATTGGATTTTGCCCATAATACTCTCTAGCATATGATAATTGTTCCCACCACAACAAGACATCATTTTCAAAGCCAGCAACAACAATCATTACCTTATTTTCCTCAGAAAAGTTATGGTATTCAAACAAGATTTTCGCTTGCTTTTCCTATGCTAAGTACTCTTCAAAACCACCTTTTCCATAGATTTTTTTTTTCATTTTTGGCTTATAGTTGTTATTACAAGCTCGACTCAACTCATGGTTCAAATTTGAAAGATTATTTGCCAATTGTTTCATTTGATCTATCATGCTTTTCATGGAGCGCTTAAATTCATCCTTTTTATCTATTTTAAACTTGTCATTGTATAAGAAAATGCATGAAAACAAATAAAATCCTCATAACTCCCTTATGTATTTGCACTAAAAAAATGACATCCCCTCGTGTTTACTCAAAATTGGCTTTTACCCTGTTATAAACTCACCACTCTTTGCCTTTTACCTCTCAAGGTTATTTTCTTTAAGTTCTTTGAAAACTAAGTTACTTTATGTCAAGTGAAGCTTAAACCAAACACAAACAAGTAAAAAATAGTTCTTAAAACACTTATAAAACAAAAGAATTATAAAGAACACAATTGGTTGCAAAAACAAATTTCTAAAGATCTAATAGTAATCTAAGAATTTAGATGAAAATCAAGAAGTGCAAATTGGTGTTTTAAGCTTAAGAATATGGTAAGAAGTATGCCTAGGCCGAATTGGAAAGGAAATTTCAAAATCGGCTTTGAAACAACACTTTTACAATTCTTAGCTTCTTTCTTTTTCTCTTCTTTTCTTTTATATTCTCTTCCTTCTTCTTTTTTTTCTTTCTTTTTTTTGCTTTCTTTCTTTCTTTTTTTTTTTTTGCTTTTTTTTTTTTTTTTTAACTTTTGAAGCTAACATCAGACTTAGAATTGTAAGAAACATAAGGAACAACTCAAAAATACAAAGAAATTGAATTTAGCACTTGTAGCGGTATTGTGATAATTTTATCCTTCCTTGAATTCTAAGCTATGGTTCGACAATAGACTTCAAAAAATACTAAAAAGATTATTAGTAACAAAAAAATAATTTGGGACAAAGAAGGAAGAAGAAATTGCAAGAAACAAGCTAGAATTAAGTTTTCCTCAATTTAAGGAGATTTTGACAACTGCTAATATTTAAGAAATTTCTTGAATCAAACACTTTAATTCTGCAATTAAGGACACAATAAGGGTTAATTGATGCAGAAATTCAAATTTGGATGGAAGAAACACAAGAAATCAAAGATTTTGCAAAGTTCCTTAATTTAAGAAATTTTTGCACAAGTATGAGATTTTGAAGGAATTTGAATCTGATTTTTTTTCAATGTGATATATGATGATGAAACAAGACTAATGAAGGTAAAAACAATGAGAAAAAAAGATTTAGATGCAAGAATTGAGATATGATAGAATTGGAGAAGAAAGGTGAAGAATGTGAATGAATGAAATAAGAACAATACAAGAATATAAAGATAAATATCTTTGATCTTAAATTTAGCCTTGGCTCTGATACAAAATGATAAGAACGAGGTTGATTTTTGGATCCTAATTAGTATACAACACAAGTCCCAAGCCTATAATTCAAAAATCAAACAAGATAAACTCTCAAATCTCAATTAGACCTCTAAAAAACTTGTTTTTACCAACCTGAATTATACAGATTCAAGAGCTATTAATTTCAACCTTAAATTAACTAAGCAATTTAAGACCTAGATTAAACGAGTTTGTAAAATTATTAAGAACTCACTTAACAATCTCATCAAGTCCTATTAAAAACTCAAGAAGAGAATTAACTCTCGCAAGTAATTTGATAAAAGAAATATTATTCAATTTTTTTCATTGATGAACAAGAAGGACTATTTATAGTATTTACAAAACTTCTAGAAAACCCTAAGAATTATTTCCTAAGTAGTCTTTGAAATTTATCTAATCTATTTAGAAAAAAGGATACTCCTAAGTTAAATAGGAAATAATTAAAAAATACATTAGATATCTTCCTAAATATAAAAGAAGTTTCTTATATAAGTAAATACAAAAGTTCCTAATTAGAAAAGGAAGAGAATGATATGTCAAAATCTTGTCAGTCTTCAAAAGATATTTTGACTTGATTTTTCTTCCATATGTGTTGTCCCTCTATTAGTTACTGTTTAGAACTTTTATTCTTACATCAAAGATACTTGGAATATTTGTAGAACCTTCTAAAACCTTCTCGAATCTTCTAGAACATTTTGTCTCATTTATAGAGTTGGACTTCTTGATTTTATTTTCAGGATCCACACATGAAATGAAAATTCATAAATGATCATTTTGCCTTTATAAAGGAGATTGTCCAAATAAAGCATGTTCAAATATGAAAATTTCCAAATATGGCAAGTTTTGAAGATTTTGTGATGTCTTCCTCCTTTTGAAAGATAACTCATTGCTAGCCTCTTCCATTCTTTATAATATTGATCTTATCCTTAACTTGTTTCGTATCATACTATAAATAATGATAAAATTCATTTGATTTAATTATAATTAATTCTAAAATTGTAATGAAATAAAATTTTAAGTGAATTTTTATTTATATTAAACACACAAAATGTAAATTTATACATAAAATTATAAAATTTATTTATACTAAATACCATTACAATGTAGATGTTATTTTCAAACAAAAATTGGACATTGGACGAATATATATTTTAAAATTTGCTAAAAAAATTAAATCACATTTATAAATTGTTATAATCGAAAAAAATTGTGAGAGAAGGAAAGCCAAAAGAAAAAATAATGAAGGAAAATGGCAAACGGCTGACGTACGAAATTGACCAGGTCGAAAGGCACAGTATGGTGGACTTCGAACATGGGACCACCCACTACGGCACCACCACCCGTTTTCTCTTTATCCTAGTTCGAACTTTTAGGTTTTTGCGGTTTTTATCCTTTTTTTGTTTTTTTTCAACGGAAAATTATTTCCACCCTTTTCCGACGGAATAATAATAATAATAATAATAATAATAATAATAATAATAATAATAATAATAATAATAATAATAATAATAAATGAAACCCAAAGTTTTCAAAATTTCATAGCCTACATAAAATAAGAAAAATACAAGTATATATTTAAATTATGATAGATTATTAATTTGATGAAATAAAACTATATTTAATATGATATAATCAAACATAATCAAATTTGATGAATAGAAATTTAATATAATTATTGAATTAAAATTTCATTTAATTTTATTATATTACATTTTGAGCATCATGCCCAACATAAGCCTCAATGTATGCCATTAATACCTAAAAATAGAATAAATGTATAGGAACATACTGATTCTCTTTTGGTTTTGCACAAAACTCTCATCTTTTAATTTTCATTTTAGCTTATAATAATTTTAAAAATGCTGTAATTAAAGTTGATATAAATATAAATAAATCTTAATATGTAAATGATAAGTTAATTAGCTAATCTAGATTTAGGTAAAATGCTTTTTTATTCAATTTCATTGATCAAAACGAATATATGATTAAATATTTCTTTAATTTTCCACTTAATAATTTCTGTAGTTTGGTTGTACAATTATTTTATGCTCTTACTCTTTTCTTTTTTTTTTTTTTTTTTTTCTAATATAACATTTTATGAAATCCTGCAAGCAAGATTCTCTCAAGTGCAACGCACATGCTGGAAAGATTAATATAAAAAAAAGAAAGAATAAAGAAAAACTTTGCGGAGACAAAAATCTTCTTAGTTTTATATGAACATTTATATTGAGTAGCCAATTAATTTGTTTTACTTTAGAACAGGAAGCACCAATTTATAATACTATGGAACATATTTTGTTTAAAATAGGAGTTAGCATATTAGAAATCAAACAACAAAATAAGAATGAAGAAATTATACATTCAAATGTATTTCTAAACATGTCTTGTATAGAGATTGTAGCACCTATTTACATAAAAATTATATGCTAAACTCGAAAATTGAAACAAATAGTGCACATGATTTTGGGGTCAATAATATCCCATTAATTAAGCTAATACTATAATTTTACTAAATAAACTATGAATATCATAATTCCACTAATTAAACTAATTACATTGCTCATTTATGATCATGCTAATTAAGATAATTATATGAACACCTCCCTCAAAGTCAAACTCAAACTCAAGGTGGTATAGTGAAAATCAAATTAAATTTGTCAAATAGATCATGAAAATTAATAATGTAATAAAAGAGGAGTGAAGAAATATAACTTGTTTTAAGTAGATTTTTGAGATTGCTCATGGTGTTAGCTGATAACATCATAATAATAGCAGGAATAGAATTGGAACTGATCAAAGAAGTGATAAAATAATGTAGTATAAGGTGAGTAGAGAAATATCACTTATTTAAGCAAAAATTCAATAATGCTTATGATAGATGAATTATCAAAAACACTAGTGGCAGTAAAATTGAAAATTTATAAGCAGAATTCTTCATAGCAATTTTTTCATAATGAAATTTACAGAAGTTCGCAAAGAGATGAGTACAATTTTTCATAGCAGATTTTTAAAATATAATTTGAAGAAATAGACTCTTAGCAAACACAGGGACGAAGACAAAATAGGCATATTAAAGCTCAAAATTTTTATATTTATATATAGACGATAAAATGGAACCGGCATTGCAACCATAGGGGTGATTTCGTTATTTTTTTCAACTTTGTGCCCACTTAGTTTCCTGATGAGCGGGGTGGTGCCATTTTTCTTTGATGTTCAAGCCTTTTTGTTAAAATGGCGCCGTATGTCGTCTCAAACCCCATCAATACGACGTCGTTTTCATTTCCCTTTTGGGGGGTAATTCTGACTTTTTACTCAAATGGTCTGTTGCCCTCTGCTAAGCGTCATCTTCCCTTTCATTCTTCGATTTCCGGCGCCGTCGCTTGTCTTCTCGGCTTCTCTTCTTCTTTCGTTCATCTTTTAATATCTACACCTCCGGCTAGCATTTTATCCCTTACATCGGCAGCTATTGCATTCCTCCCACCATCGTCTTTTTATCTTCTGCATTGGTCTGTTCCTTCTCCTTACTAATCTTAATGCTTCAATAAATGAGGTTGCAAATGATGCAATCGTCGCAAAGATAGGAAAGCAACCCACCCCCACCTCCTTTAAAAATTCACAGTCATCTTCCTCACGTGAGCTCCAGTCATTTGTTTGGATTGCTTCCTCTACTGGCATGTTCTTATATATGTGTGGAAGCCATTTTTGCCCCTCTGGCTTCTACAAAATTTTATACAGGTTCTTTGTGTATAAAATTTTGTATCTTTCCAATTGATTCTCGAATGCTTGCTTACTGATTAGGGGTTCATTTTTCTGAGTGGGGATTAGGCAGATATCTTAGGCCATTGGGATATCAAGTGTGCTATGTTTGAAATTTCACTTTGTTTTTGTTATTATTTTTTAAAGAGAAATACTGATTTTATTTTTGAATGCTGCTTTTATTTTTGTCATTGTTATTATTGTTATTTTCTTAAAGAAAAAAAATCCAGAATCATTGTTATTACTGTTATGGGTGAGGATCCACCACTAGCTTGCTGAACTTGTGGATGTGGAGTTGAATAGAAGGGGAACTTCAGTTATTCCAGCTGGTGAAGTATAGGTAAATGGAAAGGCTTAAAAGATGAGGAAAAAGATCATGAAATAGTTTGCCTCTGATAGTTACATTATGAACTCAAAGCTTGAACAGAATTATAAGGTACTATTATTTTTATGGTTTGTGTGATTACATTTTGTGGGCTTCAACATTGAATAATAATAATAATAATAATAATAACAATAACAATAATAATAAATTCTCAGATTTGGAGGCGAGAATTCAAAATTTTACTTGAATTTTTGCTTTAAATAATTGGTTGTCTTGATATCAATTGTTTTGAATCACTAAGAGATCGTTCAAGTTGCGGCATCAATTTGTTTTAACTGTAGAGAAAGGCTTTAAATTTTTTCTTTACTAGCTAGATTCTACGGCTAGACCACCATCACCAATGGAGGCAAATACTTGCCACAGATCAATAGTAGAGAAGATGATGCCATCGAAGTCTGAAGTGGATGAATTCCTCACCCAAGAGGACGAGAATATTCAAAAGCAATTTGCAGACAAACAAGCAATAAATTACCTACTCATGCTCATGCATGCACATTTTTTCACTTCCTATCACTCGTGTGTGTGTAAAAGCGTTCCTTTTTTTATTGTTTCCTTCTCGTAAATTTTTTAAAACAAAACAACTGTAGCCTCCATTCTTTTGTCAAAGAACTAGATTTATGGGTTGTTTTTGGTCAAGGTAATGATACCACTGCAGCAGTGGCGTTGTGATGACTTTATTCATTTCTATTTTTACAAAATTCTATACTGAATTTAAAATGTAATTTTAAGTATACTATGCATTTATTTGTGTTCAAAGATATGGAAGGATTTGTCCCATGCATAATGAGAGTATCTCAATGTCTTTTATTATTATCAGTAAAATAGTTGGGGCTTCTATATTATCTCTTGGGTCTAATTTTCTTGTTTACGTTACTGATAAAACCAAGCAAAATTATGTTTGAATCAATGTCCTTTTGGAACCAAAGTTTCATATTAATGTCCATTAGGCAACTGATGAAGTAATTACTTGCTTGATCGCTTGGATACTTTTGGAAAATGGTATTTTCTGGTTCCGCTTGGAATCTGTGTTTCTCAAGCTGAAAAAAGAAGAGAACATGGACCATGAACCTGCATGTTTACTTATGGAATACAATTTTTTTTATTTTCTATTTTTTCAGAAAATATTTTCTATAGAAAATATTTTTCATTTAGCAAACATATTCATTTATTAAAAAATAAAAATCATTTTTTATTTACAAAATTATAAAACATATAATTCGTTGTTCTTCATTAGTTAATTTCTATCATTACTTCTATTAATAGTTTTTTAAAATAAAATAATATCAAATAAAATTAAAAAATATAAAAATATAATTATGAAATATTTTGTGCAATAAAATTTTTTCATTTATTTTAAAATTTATATCATTAATGTTTGTTAAATTTTTTAAATGAAAACATCATGAAATACCTTAGTTTGTTTCAATCTCTCTAATTTTGAAGGACCGTTGATATTGTTATTGATAACCACTTTAATAAATGGTGTTATCATTTATTACTTTGTCTCACTCTCTATTTTACGCTGAAATATAATGATTCATGGCTGAGATTATATACATGATGACATAGAAGAAGCTATATGCATTTGAAGGAAGATTCAATATTTAATTACATGTTAA
Source organism: Omphalea diandra (assembly GCA_949677035.1). Lineage (NCBI taxonomy): Eukaryota > Viridiplantae > Streptophyta > Magnoliopsida > Malpighiales > Euphorbiaceae > Omphalea > Omphalea diandra. Next base: position 13,659 of record CATIWR010002671.1, on the reverse strand, counting down.
TTGTTATGAATGTTTACTGTTTGATAGTATCTAATTTATGCATATTTTATTCCTGTATTCTTTAATTAATAGGTACCAAATTCTTTAATTATTGACCTTTTTTTTTTCTTAATTTATGTATTATGTTTGAAAAGGAATAGGTTAAAGGGTACGATTTAGGTTTACTTATTCTTATATTAATGGTTAAATGTAGAAGAGACTATGGATTATTGAATAGAAAAAATTGACCAATTTTCCCATGAACTATTTGACCTTAAGAGTTTTATTTATTTATTTATTTATTTATTTATTTTTTGCATTTACACTCTAAAAATCTGTTATTCAAATTGGTACATTTTTTTTTCCTTTTAACTTTATTTTGTTTTTTGCAGAAACACAATCAAAGTTTGAAGCATTGAATTTTACATCTATTTTTTAAACTTCATATGCACTTTGCCCTGAAATTTTTGAGTGTTCTACTGTTGGAGTTTTGAAAGTTTTTATCTCAATAAATTAATTATTAATTTTTTCTGACATTTTTAGTATATCTTATAATTTTGTTGTATTTTTAAAAATTCTTATTACCTGCAGCAACGCACAGGTTATCTCATTAGTATAAGAATACAACTAGAATAGACAGCAATTTTAAAGTCTCAATTTTGATACAATATTAGAAATTAAAAAATAAAATAATAATGAGAAAGGAATTGCATATTCAAATGCAATCACTAACGTCTTTTATAGTGATTGTAGCACATATTTGCACAGAATTTATAATTAGGAACTATAAACAAATGGAACACGTGATTTTGGATAAATATTCCACTAATTTGGCTATAAATACTGTAATTACACTGATTGGGTTAATTATATTAATCATCTATTATCCTAATAATTAAAGTAACTACGTTGACATAGCAAAATTTCTTTTGAATAAATACAATTTTATAAAAAAAATTATAAAACATTTTTGATTTATGGATTCATAATCCTTAATCCTATGCTTAGTTAAGCCATAAGATTGTTTATATTAAATCTTGTTTGCTATAACCATTTTAATCTACAGTATTAATCAATTCTATTTTTGTAATCTTATGTTTGGTAGGAGAGTTTAACCAAAGAAATAAATTATTAAAATAATCAAATTACCTAAACAACCTTTGCTCAATCTATAAAAATTATATATTCTTTTAATTTTTGTATTCTCAAAAAATTTTCTTATCTTTTCATATAGTCTGTACTGATCATTGGCTTGAATTAGTATTTTTGCTCTCATGTATCAATTAATTTTTATAATATTATCTAATGTATGTTAATTATTATCATATGATTTATTATTATCACTATTTTTGCTCTCATATATTATTTTTATAATATGATTTATTAACATAATTATTATAATAGTTAATTATTATCGTATGATTTTTTAACTAATTTTTATAATATTATTTTTTATATGTTAATTAATATCATATGATTCATTATCACATTATTTTGTGTATGTTAATTATTATTATATGATTTATTTTATTTGGCAGGTGAATGACAATATAAGTACATGCAATTAACAAATAAATTATAAATTTTAGATCATTTCTATGAGATTAGTAATCACACTAGAGATGGATTACTAAAGATATGGAGGAGCTAGGTTTTATCTAAGACTGTTCATGTGGGTTAGCTAAATTTTTAAAATTATTAAGCCTAACCTGTATCAAATATACTAAACATAGTGTTATTTATTAATACTATCTCATGTACGAAATGGATTGTTAGATGCTAGTTCGTTTTCCTTCTCGAACTTTGATCCACTAATTCAAGGATGACATGTAGGGTGGGTTGGCAAGTTTATCACGCCGAAACCAATTAGAATAAGCTATTATTTTGATCACATACTATGTACATCCTTTACCGTTGATAGTGGAGTGGCCATGGTATTAAAATATATGCGTGATCTCTTTGATCACGCTTTTCGTGCTAGTCGTACCATTTTTTTTTAAGGTTTATGCATTTGTTTTTGCTAATGATAGCCATTTATAAAAATAACATTATATTTCCTTCACCAACCCACAAAAAAAAAAAAAGAATAGCATTATATTGTGTTATATTTGTTTTGTTTGAATTATTTTTTGATTTTGGTTAAGTTTTGAACTCGTAGACTACATAATTTCAAAATTATATTATATGTGAACTATTTTTTGCTTCTTTTATTTTTCTTTTCGCTATGTTGAACGTATAGCAAGCATGCTAATATGCACACATAATGTAACTTCTCAATGAAGTAAAAATTACTACTTTTGCAAACTTTAGTTACCTCTTCTTTGCTTTCTTTCTCTTTCTCTTTTTAAAATAGACTTTATTTTTTAGTATATGAGATTATTATCAATATATTTTATTGGCAGAAAGTATATTATATTTCTTTATTTTTCAATGAAAAGGATGATATTATCTCTTGGTTTTAGTTTTTATTTATTTTATTGCTTATTACTGAGTGATTTATTTGTTTGTTTCTCATATTGAAATTTTTTATTATTAGTATTAATGCATTATCTCCTTTTTATGAGAGTTCTGTAATTGAAGATTGATTGTTTAGTTGATAAAAATATATTATTAATCATTGTGTATCATATTAATCCAACATATATATAAATTTAATGTCTTATAACATTATATATCTAGAATGGATCTCCATAACTAACCAAAATATCAAAGAAGATTCATGGTGAATATAATATTGTAATTTTAAAACAAAACTAATATGTTATTAATAGATTTATTGAGAATATTCTATATTCATACTCTAGATTACAAAAATAATCTCTTTATAGATCTTGTATTATTTTTTATGAATAAAAAATCTCTATTACTTACATGAAGTATAATGTATCTTTTTTGACATAGTAATTTCATATTTAAGTTTTATAAGCAAATTGATATATTTGTTTCTTTTTTCATATGTTTACACAATAATTTGTTATTCTTAAACTTTCATTATTAATTTGTCTCGTAAGCTACGAGATAGTTCACCTTACTCCTATTTTATTCTTTCTTTGAGGCTCAAGAAGTGATCTTTACTTGGATTAATGCATGCATGATTTTCTTATCTTTAGCTTTCTTTACTTGTTTCTTATCATCGTCGATCATGATTAAGATGGTAAATTGAGTCATAATACAAGTTTGTTATCCACATTTAACCTATCTAATACATTTCATATGTAAATGGATTCTTATTTTACATTATCAATATACATTATGGTTACCTTTATACATTCATATCATGGACAAATACAAGAAAGGTGAGAGAGGAATGGTGGAATGCTATAATAAGTAATATCTACTTACAACTTCCTATCCAACCTAAAATGAATAACTTTTATACCAAAGCTTAGTGCTTTTAATGTTCTTATTGCTCTTAATAGGATAAAAAACACATAATATCATCACAATGATGCCTTTTATTCATCCTTAATATCTAGACACATCTATAACAACTTCATCACTTAAATAATATCAAGGAAATCTAAATAAAGCATTAATTATAAGGATTAATCATTATATGTTTAAAATCTTTAATTAGCACCTTATGAGATTCAAACCTTAACTCAATTAAAACTAAGTTTCATGTGAAGTTTCTTACTATAAAACTATCTCAAACATGCTAGGAAAAAAAGATTAAAGCACTATTTACTTGATCAAAAAAAGATGAAAGATAGATCTACTTAGAGCTTAACAATTATTGGATCTTTAACAAAAATTATAAATCTTGAATAAAAGGTAGTAAATCAAGTAAATCTCATGTTATTTTGTGTAGATATAATGTTTAAAATGTTTGGGGTGTACAAGAGCCTAAAGAAATGAAAATGAGATTTTGAACTAATGGAGGTAGGTGTGGGAAACAAAATTTTAAAAACCTATTTATAGGCATTAGGGTCGGTACGATCTATAGTGGAGTATGAAACAATAACATTTAAGATTGAGATTGGCCATAACCTATAAGGGATTAGTTGGCAAAATTACTCCACTTTATATTATTCTACAACCCTTTAGGTTGCTTAGACATGGTTTCTTAAATAAGAAATGTATTTCCTTATTTTCTAAACTTTCTAACTCTACTATAACTTATTTAATCATACTTTAATAATTCAAACATACAACAACATAGAAAAACAATATCTAAAAGCATTAACAACATTCCTCTACCAATCATAGCATATGTACATGGGTACAAATTGTCAAAATAACACATACGATGTTAAAACATCCCTTTTAAGAACATTCATCCTTAAATGTTATAAAGATCACATAATAGATGGTGATATTACTTTAATATATTATCTTTAACCTCCTATATACATTCCTCTAGGTCATGGTTACTATAAAGGACCTACTAACATTTCTTCTCTAACTTCTTTTCAACCAAGGTTTACACTTTCTTTCATATAAAGCCTTATATGGTATTATCTCACTACTAGAGTAATAACTATTGTTATATGAAACTTTACTGAGGGTAGGTGTATTGTCTAAAAACCTTTAGAATTTTGAACGCATATGTGAAGCATATCCTTTAACATCTAGATTGTTCTTTTTATTTATACATCGATCTAAGGATGGAAAAACTAACTTTGCACTTATAGCCTATTGTAAACTTTACTAAAACCTCAACGTAAGCTAACTGTGTCATCCAAAATAATTGACACTAATGATCCATACAAATAAATGATCTAATTGATTTGTAGTTATGCCAATTTATTAACCAAATAAGTAGCTTTATTAATAGAAAATGGACTATATTGGATAAACAATCCATAATCACCTAAATAAAGTCATACACTTATGAAAATGAGACAATCTTACTTTGAAACCCTTAGTGATTTGCTTCTACAACCACTCTAAAATGGTAAAAAGATCTAACAATCCTTTTGGCTTTAATGCTTTAACTTTACTCACTAATAATGCCATGCACTAGATCACTAAATAAGTTCTATCCTTCTTCATCTTCTTCCACTAATAAATTAGTCTTAAGTTATGTACAATTTAGTGGCTCTAGAATTAAGCAACATTATATACTTCACGCATAACTTCCTTGTTCAGCTTCTCAACTATAGGGATATAGAGACTTACCATAATGAAAAACTTCTTTTGAATCCAAATTGAAATATGGAGTTCTCTCTAACTACTCTTATCAGCCTTACTAACTTATGATCTTAGTATTAAGCCACCTTGACCTTTTTAAACAACATTGGTTACACTTTCATATGTGATAATAAGAAACCCATTAGAATGAGTTCTAATTAAGCACCTTGATCAAACTTTTTATCAATATCCTTATACACTTGCTTTCTCTTAACATTAATATGGGCTAAACTCTTAAAGGACTTATGGCTCAATGCATTAACCACCATATTAGCCTTATTTAAATGGTAGGAAATCATAAAATCATAGTCTTTAAATAAGTCCATCCACCTTCTCTACCTCAATTTAAGTTTTTATAAGTGAAGATATACTATAAAATCTTATGGTATGTGAAGATCGCAGAAGGCTCACCATATAGAAAATGCCTCTAGTCCTGCAAACACTATTGCTACATTTCCAAGTTTTGGGTAGGGTAATTCTATTTGTTCTCTTTAAGTCTCTTAAAGCATATGTAATCATTCTACCATGTTGTATCAAGACAAAATAAAGACTAACTTTAAAAGGATCATAGTATACTATATATTCTTTTTCAAACCCTAAACTCTATAATATTCATTGATATGATCATTAAAGAGTGAGATAGGAAGGGATAAGATGTAATTTAAGCCATTGGGCATAGTTGTACCATTTTCTCTTAATAAATACCCCTCATTTTTTAAGAGGAAGGGGAGGGCAAGGTCAACCTAGGGAAACTCTATCAAAATACTATCTTAACCTTAAGAAAACCTTTCTCAAATAGAAACCCTAAACACCTAAAGAGATTCAAGGTAATCCTAAGTTTTTCACCTTCCTAACATTGTATTCCTTTGCATTTGGAGAAACATTTCTACACAAAAGTGCTTCTAAGAGACAAGAGTCAATCATCCTAAGGACTCTCATTTCCCCTCTCTTTCTTCTTATTCCTATTTTGTTTCCTTTTTTTGGGTTTTGCCTTTTATAAATATAAAGGACTATACAATCATAATTATCTGTAAAAACCACTATAAGGTCTATGTAGACTACAAATTGATCTGTACAAACCTTTCCCACTATTTATAGGAACTATTACTTGCAAGCTCGTTTTTATGACTTTTACACTTTTTGGCTTCTTTTTTGTTTCTTAGCTGCATTTATTACATGAATGGGGTGGGTTGGAATAACCTATGACCCTTATTCCTAATTTTAAGGCCATAGTTACCAGAGGTGTTGGATATAACATTCATAAGTGGCACTCTTTATGCCTAGTTTATCTTATTTATTTTATATTATATGTTTGGTTGTGAGTGGGCATGAAAGGGAGAGGTTTATAAAACTTATGATCCTATAAATCATTGTTGTGAGATTGATGATTAATGTGCTTATTCTATTATTATACCATTCCCATTGTCATGCGCATTTGGTAAAGCATAAGCTATTCTTTATATGGCTAACTTGGCCTTTCCACCCTTCTTAGGGAAGTGGTGGCAAATCATTACATTTAAGAGAGGATCCACTATCCAAGGATCCCATTTTTTATGTTTATTATAATGTTCTTACAAGTTTTTTAAAACAATTTTTGGTGTTTTAGGTCATTTACATATCTTAGCTAGCATATTAGCCCACTTATGGCTAGGAATACTTCTTTTTTGCTCTTGGCACATTCAAAGATGATTAGCGTAGGTTAGGAAAGGATTTTGTCATCTTATGATCCCTTATTTTAACTTCATATTTTGCTAAAATGCATTCATGACTGACTACATTTTGCATGATTACCCCATTATATCTTTCATTAATGCTAATACATTCCATTAATATGTATTATGATTCATTACATGCTTTATATGTTTAATGGTGTATTTAGATAATAGAATGAGATCTCAATTAATCCTTAAAAAGGTAAATGATATATTAGGATAAGTGGTTTAGGCTCCCAAAAGGCGAGATTAAGGTAATGTAGTCCCTTTTTGAGGTAAATGATAATAAGGACACTAGGGTAAATGGTTTAGGCTCCTAAAAGGCAAGATTAAGTTAATATTGTTCCATTTTAATTGCTCATCTTGATTAGAATTAGGGGCCATTTGACCTATGCTTCATGAACTAATTCAAGCTCCATTTTGCAAGTTGTATGGGTCAATCAATGCTTGCTTTATATTTATTTGCCTAATTGTATGACTCCCTCATCTATGCTCACATGTGCACCCCTCCCTCCCCCCTACGGTGCTTGCTAGTAATATTTGGTTATTGAAAATGGATGATTGAAGTGCTAGATGAATGTTTACGACACTTAAAATAGATTAACTAATCAATAAAGATAAAATATGCAAATGTGAACCAAAGATACCTAAAGGTCAGATTCTAAAATCCATATGGTTTGAAGGTGCCTAAACTCTTCCCTATGCCATACCGAATTCTCAAACCTAATCTCTAATAAGATGAAGATAGATTGGGCCTTTTAGTTGAACTATTAGGCTTAAAATTCATCCTCACGAAGAATTTTGTCTTGACTAAACTTGAGTGGCAACTCTAATCAAGTTTTAGGGGTAGTGCCATAGTAATACCACATATTAGCTTTTCGTAACTTGATTTCAAAAAGGGATATCAACCCATCATGAAGCCTTTTTAAGCATCCCTTGATGATCCAATCACATATCATTAAGTAGTATTATACCAATGTATGACCCTTGTTAGATTAGGTTGGTCAAACTTAAGTCAAACCTCTTTTTTGATCTTCACAATATAGATTGAAAGGTTCTAATGCATGTATTAAGTGTTGTTCTTACAAAAATAAAATAGGAATCAAGTGGCAAGTCAAATGAAAATGAAAATTCTCTAACTCTTAAAACTAGTCTATAATTTGCTCCCAAGATAGTTAGATCATGACAAAGAATCAAGTCAATACCATTATTTGAAGCATCACAATCGTTATCCACTAAAAAGATGGAGTCTAAAACCTCTAGTTTGATTCATGATCTAAATCATGAGAATAAAATTCAAAGCTCTTCAAATCAAAAGCACTCCAACGATCACTTGGGAAGTCTATCCAAGCATGCCATGTGTTCAATGAGCCATTTAGATATTTGAAGATTGCGACTATGATACTGAGGCGTGACTACAACTTAATTTCAAGATTGAACCAAAATGGCTAGTTTGTTTCATGGTAAAGCCCGCAGTCCACTAATCCAACATTATCACTAATTGTGATCACGACTACCTAATCACAATCGAGATGTTTACATAAAGAAAAGGGCTCAACTGTTAATTCTGAGAGAACCAATGATCAAACACCAAGTATCGCTAATCGTTCAACATATTTGAGCATTTTGATCACGAAGGAGTAATTCTCAGCATGAAAAGTATATTACAATCACAATTATCCAATCTTGATTGCAAAAGTTTTCTAATAAACATTTACTGTTGAATTGTCTACCAAATCTTAGAGATTTACACATAGTTTCCTTTGTAATAGCTCTTTGGTAGTTAAAACATATAAATACTACACCAAATGGCCTTGAATGCAAAAAAAAAAAAACATTTATTATGCCAAATTCTTGTAGTTTGATTTCTCAATCTTTTCTCTTTTAGTTACTTATTGATGATGGGTTAGCGCTATATATAATAACCCCTTAAACCGTAAGTGTACAAGTTGTCAAGTAATAAAGTGTACAATAGTATGGATATCATTCCCATAAGGATTGCACAATAAATACTAAGCTTTATATTCCTTGTATTATTTAAAAATCCTATGTGAAAATAGGTTTAAACTAAGAATTATAACTATTTAAACTATAAACAAAGTAATTAAAAAGAAAACAACCAATATAAGAAGTTAGTTAGGGATTCAATTTCACTTGTTAACAACTTATGGTTTCTAATCTTTCATTCAATTGATTCACTCATCTAGTGTTACTATTAGATCACTTAAGTGATTAATTAATCTCTCTCAAGTATCAATTAACATATAAGAACATGTTAAACTAAAGTTCTCTTAATATAATAGTTAAACATCATGTTAAACAATGTAAGATCCTTATGATAACAATAAACTATTAAGGTTTCTCAACACATAATAGATTAAGGGAATCATTGAATGTCTATTTCATGAAAAACATCTCTCAATAGTCGATTCACAAAACTCAATATGATTAAAGGCCCTTTAATTAATAACATGAAGCTCACAAAGATTGCTAATATAAGAATGAATAAAACTAAAATAACTTAAATTAATCATAAAAGTTAAACAAGAACCATCTACATCCCTAGCATAAATAAAATTATCTCATAATGGAAGAAAATGAAGAATACAAAAGAAAAAAAAATCAAACTAATGATATTTAAAGCCATAGAATTTAATCCTTAAAGCTTTTGAATGATTTCCTTCTTACTCATCTTTGCTTCTAAACCCTTACTTGATTGATTTCTTCACTTTTTGGATGGTTATTTGATGCCTTAGATTCTCCAAATTCATAAGATTTTGCCTCCATAAATAATGCTCTTGAAGTATTACTGAATAGGAAACTTAGGGATTAAAAAATTAAGAGTTTGGGGAGGCTTAAAAATATCTTTTTGGGTTTCTAGTGGTACGCAATGGTGCATCAAGGCCTTGTATTTTGAATTAAGCTTGCTCAACTTGCTTTCTTAGGCACATGGTTGTGCAACATAGCCATTTGCACTTATGACCCATTTTGACCCTTAAGATGGTCAAATTAGCTTAAGCACAAAACATACAAGTTGTAGCCTATCTTATCTTTCTAATGGCTTTTGAATCACCTCATTTAGAGTTTTTTAGAGGGAGTTATGCCTAAACTACATAGTAGTGCTCAAAATTGACAATAGGTTGCCATTTCTTGATCTTTGATCACTTTTCTCCTTTTTAACCCTATAAAACACAAATGTACTTCCTTTAATCCTTTACATATGAAAAATTAACTTAAGATCATCAATATTTATAAGAAATTGGTTATGAAATATATGTAAATTATGCATTAAAGAAATTTCCCCAAGCTTAAACTCATACTTATCCTTAAATAGGAACTAATCTAAGTGAAATCAAATAATTCAAATGATCAAGATCAAGTTCTAAGGTTTTGAGGAGAATTTTATCTTAATGATAGCCAAAATTTTCATCAATTAAGCAAATAGACTTATAACAATAAGAAGTTCCTAACTAACATGTCTTATTCACAATCAATTAACACAATAAAGTGTGTGTGTGTGTCTTGGCAACATAGTTCATTCAAAATTTTAATTTTTAATTACAAAAAACCTAGGCAAGATTCAAATTTGACTTGTTAGAAGTCGCGCATGACCATAGGTAAGACTATCCCACCTTTTTCGATAAATATAAATATTAGCAACCTAAGGATCATAAGGTCTTTTAGGCTTGTAATGAGAGACTAGAGGTAAGGCTATCAAAAAGTGGTTAAGTCCAAAAATAAGAGAATGTTGTAAAAAAATGAATTGCTTAAATATTGCAAACTGTAATTAAAGCAATTGGTGTCTGTATCATGTTCATTCCTTGTAAGATTTTTAAAAATACATCCTTACATATGCATACTTTTTCATGGTGGCTATTATTCTTGCTTTCTTTATTGCTTAGCTTTTTTTTTTTTTGGTATTTTTTGTTCTTTCTTTTCTTTTCTTCTTTTTTTTTTTTTTTTATTTCATCAATTTGTCACCCCCACACTTGATTTAAACTTTATACTAATAATTTTACAACTTTTATGCCTTTCTTGCAACCCTTATAACTATGCACATAGGTAACAATTTACACCATTATATAACCATATTCTAACTCATTCTCTTGGTAGGGGAAGTAAAATATCATTTAGGATATATGGTTATAATGAAGGTTATGGGTTAAAGAAGGAAAGGTTATTAATACTCTAAAAGAAGTATTTTTATAAGGCTCAAATGGGTGATAAGGGTCAATATAAATCAAGGTATGGATGAGGATCAATTGGGCAATCAAAGGATGCCTAATCATTTGTATAAAGTTGCTAAGTCTAGGATTTTTCCTCAAAAGATGGTTTGGCAAGTTATAGCATGAGTAGAAGTATCCACTTACTTAAATCATGCATAATTATCAATTTCAATTTCAAAATCCATATTTCACCAAGATGTGCTCAATGTTCTATTGTGACAATTAACTATAAATCAAACATATTAACCAAGACTGTGTTATTATCATAAGCAAATTTAATTCAGCTGATTCAAATAAGTGGTTATCAAATTCTTCGTTGATTTTCACCTTAGACCTCAAAACTACCCTTAATCATCTAAATTATCAAATTTCATCATTTGAAGAACAAATTTAGCACATGAAATCCTCTAATTCCCCTAAACTTAAATTCATTGTTATCCTCAATGATGCAATGAATGCAAAAGAGAGAAGAGAGATAAAGAAGGATTCCTTAATAGAGGTAACAAGAAACAAAATCTGTGAATAAGACAAGCATCAAGCAAAAACTAGGAACATAATTCATAAAGAAAAAAGGCACATGATAATAATGAAAAGAAAACAAACATGCTAATTTAAGATCATTAGCTTGACCCTTAAGAGTTTTCATTTAAGTTTCACTTGGGTTTGTGATTATCCTTCATTAATATTAAATGCATGTAAATTGTTGGACTCAAACCCCTTAAATCAATGATTACCAAATCCACATACCTCTTTCTTTTTCTTGACCTTTTTTTCTTGTTCTTAGTTTATGTCATTAAAGATTAGAACATATATCTAGCTTTAATTGATAAGAATGCACATAATAAGAAGGTATGTTTATTATCTCATCATAGTCAAATGCATCAATAAGGAAGAGAGAAGATGGGTTAGTATTATGAATTTCAAAAAGGAAATGACTACTTACCTTGCATTCCTTGACAATAAAATCATTTTCATCTCTTACTAGTTTAGATTGTTCAAGCTCGACATTGACTTCCTTTTGTTGACAAATGTCATGCGTATGTTTTACATCAAAGCTCAAGTATCTCTCCTCTTCCATCGGTGGCTTTCTTTGTTAATAACATTCCTTGATGAGCTCTTTATTCTCCTTATACTTATTTAATGTAACATCCCTATCCCTATTCATTGGCATTATCATATGAATATATTCATTGCACAAATGATATGAAATCTCACATGAACATATGCACAAAATAAATAATCATTTAGATGTGAATTGTAAAAACACGACAATGACAATTGCACCGTTGCATTTGGGATACTTGAACATATATGCAGTGTTTGCATAGTTATATGACAAATTATTTCATGTTATGTGCTTATTATAGCATCATAAATAATGGTGTTTGAGAGTTTAATTAAAAGTATAAGGAGCATCTAGGAATTAGGAGATGGATGGAAGTGCTGAAGGAGTGAAGAAGAGAGACTAAAAGAGGAAAAGTGACCTTCCAACCAATGGAAATGAAACACCATGATTTTATATTATTATAATAAGTTTATATCTGCTAATTAGGGTCAGAATTGAGGGGAAAACCGTGGAATACAGCAGAAACAAAAAGAGAGCAAAGGAAAGAAGAAGAAGAAGAAGAAGAAGAAGAAGAGAGGGAGAAGAGTGAGCAGCCTAAGGTTTTCCAATTTTGGGACAATAGGTAAGTAATTTATCTTCTTCTCAACTGAAATTAACCTCTCATGACATGTTAATCATACATGGTTAGTGAGAATTATGGAGTAATTGTGGTAGAGCTCTTGGATGGAAGTTGTAATCCAAGAGAACAAGAGCTTATTCTGTTGATTTTGGCTGTTAGACCATAATTTTGCACCCACGATTTCATAACCCTAGCAGAGGAATTGGGGAAAGTGTAAAACATAAAAGTTGTAGCTTTATGTCTCATATAAATTCATATGAAACAGTTTTACTTGATTCCATGTGTGTGAAGAGATATGACTACTTTAGTAGGACTGGGTCAAATCCGAACCGAGATGAACTCAGTCTTCTGTTTTCTTATATTTTGATGGCCTTATGTTCTTATTTTGGAAGAGTGTAAAACATGAAACTTGTAGGGTTAGATTCCCTATAAACACCTGTAAACCATTTTTTATTAATTTTCTGTCTGGAAAGAGATATGGCTCATTAAATGGGACTGACTCTGTACCCGGATGACACACCACCTTTCTTTTAATTCTGTTTTCCAAGAATTTGATGATCATAGACTCAGAATTTGATGATGGTCTAAACTTGAAAGTTGTATATTTATGTATTATCTACATACCTGTAAAATATTGTTAGAAAATACAGCATGGTTGCTGAGATACTGTCCCTTTATCATGACTGGTTGTCAACATGTTATGAACCTACTTGCCCCGAGATTGGACTTTTGTTTTGGCCACCTTATAGACTGAACTGGATAATGAGTAAAACATGAAAAATGTTCCTTTATATGTTTTGTAGCTGATGGTAGAATATTATTGCAATTGGACTGGTACAATTTGAGATACACCCAAGAGAGTAAGACCTACTCAGACTGAGAGGACACTGCAACAGGGCAACATTTAAAAATTCACCACATTTT